>KN882045.1:11367-224519 GCA_000934395.1 Fistulina hepatica ATCC 64428 | reverse complement strand
TGCAAGAAACCGTCAGCATTGTTTTCGAACTGAAAGTGATGCAGTGGAACATGTCCTTCGGTCTGTTGTCTGGCCTGTGGCTTTATATCAATAGCAGCTTCGATGAGGGCATCAGCCATGTTCGTGGGGGGCTGGACTATAACCACCGTAATGGTGTGGCGCCGGTGGCTGACTTTCAGTATGGCTGGTTCGATCATTCCTGCGTGTACGCTCGAGCGCAACACCAATTGAGCTCAGTTCTCACTGAAGAACTCACACCATGCTTCGAGCTTGGGTCCGAAGCTCCTCTGTACTACATGCGGTTTCGGTGGTACACGCATGACAATTTGCTAGAAAACAAGAGACTTCAGCTTGATACCCTTTTCCCTATATTCGCCCAGGGAAGTCTGCGAGGTCTTATTGAACTTTTTTTTGTGTCTTACTGACATGCATTTTATACAGGTCTAGTGTCAACTCAACTCGAGGCAGGCCCTTTTCGAGGGAACACGCTTTGCCTTGCTGCCCTCAACTGACCTGACATACTTCGTCTATTGCGAGTCAGGAAATCGACCTCAAATTTCTCGGAGTTATCACTCATACGATGCGCTGCTTCTGGCAGTTTTGTCTTTTGTTTTATTAACTTCAGATAGGTCATCGCCTTACCGGCTCGGGCTCCAACAGACATTCCTAGACCATATTGCAGAACGCGCAATCCACCCTTGGCGGTGGTTAAGTCTTGAAGTCGGGCTTGCTTACTAGGGGAACTATAGACACTTGCACGGACTGCATTACGGGTCCTTCTTCGCTGCTCCCAGTGGAGTTTACGGTCGTGCTCCGGCGATATTGCACTGTTTTCGTCTCCTGTCGCGAATGAGGAAGACTATCTATTACCTTGCATCTTTGACGCTTTACTTCCTCTTGCCCACCAGCTCCTTTGGCTTGTCATCCACAAACGGACCGTCTATTTATGTATCTATACCCCGGTGCACCGGCGGACCCCGGTTGGCCTCATATACCAGTGGGAATATATAGGTCTTTCATTCACTTGTCTTGGTGCACTTATTACACCTCTATCTTACATTTTGTTGCTAATGCCAGTCTTAAGCCGGTGCACACAACCGGTCGCGCGCCAAACTTGGTCTGAATATTGAGTACTGAACAGGCTTATGGCGAGTATGAAACTCATCGATAGATGCGAGCTCACTACGGCTCACACTCGATTGTGCGTTCTGTAACGCGTTCAGATCGGACTTGCAAAAGTCGGTAACTTCCACTATTGATACCTGTTGAGCTCAAAATGCTACTTTAGATCTTGAGTTGAGTATCTTTTCCGATGTCAATGTTTAAGTACTTTCCAAAGGTGATCATTTATTGCTAATTAAGAAATTGTCAGTTCAGTCTCTATTGCATGAGTATCAGACTAGCATACCCGTAATGCAGTCCGTGCAAGTGTCTATAGTTGCCCTAGTAAGCGAGCGCGACTTCGTATGACTTACACCACCGCCAAGGGTGGCTTGCGCGTTCTGCACTATGGTCTCGGCACTGTCTGTTGGAGCCCGAGCCGGTACGGCGATGACCTATTTGCAGTTACTAAAGCAAAAGACACTCCCGCCAGAAGCAGCGCATGGTCATGCAGTGATAACTCTGTTGGCTTTGAGGCTGTCGATTCCTGACGTCGCAATAGACGAAGTCATGTCAAGGTGAGTTGTGTGCAGCATGTCATCGCTTGTTCTCTCGAAAAGGGCCTGCCTCGAGTTGAGTTGACACTAGACCTGTCTAAAATGCATGTCAGTAAGACAAGAAAAAAAGTTGTACTCGACCTCGCAGGCCTCCCTGGGCATGCATAGCCTAGAGAAAAGGGTATCAAGCTGAAGTCTCTTGTTTTCAAGTTCTAGCAAATTGTCATACGTGTGCCGCCGAAATTGCATGCCGTATAGAGGCGCGCACGTCCGAAGATCGAAGCATGCAGTCAGCTCTTCAGTGACCGAACTGAGCTCAATTGAAGTGTTGTGCGATCGAGCGTACACGCAGGAATGTTCGAAGCAGCTATACTGCAAGTCAGCGACCGGCGGCGGTTCATATTAGGTGGTTATAGTCGGCAGTTCCCGAACTTTGAACATGTCTGATGCCGTCGTCGAAGCTGCTATTGATCTCGTGTCTCAGGCCAGACACCAGACCGAAGGACATGTTGCACTGCATCACTTTCAGTTCGAAACCAATGACTGCCGGTTTCTGTGCCAAGTGTCGTACAGACGGGCTTCGAATGCATTCGATAAGCCGCAACGGTGTGATGGATTGAGGGGGTGCAGGTAATTTAGCTTAAATCAGCATGTCCATTGCATGTGTCTGTTGATTCTCTGGCAGTCCTTTCAGATTCGAGATTCATCTCAGTTTGTCTGGATGGAGGTGTTTTTGGCAGTGGGTGTCAGTTTTGGGAAGTAGTCATTGCACCTCGTTATAGATATGTCCTGGCATTGCGATCTAAATCTGGATGTGGTTGAGTTGTTGCATTGATATCCATTTATATATGTCGACGAGAATCACTATTTTTTTGATAACGCAAGGAAGTACTTTCCTGGTGTTACAGAACGCACAATCGATTGTGAGCCGTGGTGAGCTCGCATCTTTCGATGCGTTTTATACTCGCCATCCGCCTGTTCAGTACCCAATTCCCACACCAGGTTTGGCGCGCGGCCGGGTGTGCACCGGCTTAAGACTGGCATTAGCAAAAAATGTACGAAGAGGTGTAATAAGTGGACAAGACAAGTGAATGAAAGACCTATATATTCCCACTGGTATATAGGGCACCCGGGGTCCGCCGGTGCACGGGGGTATAGATACATAAATATACGGTTTGTTTGTTGATGACAAGCCAAAGGAGCTGGTGGGCAAGAGGAAGTAAAGCGTCAAAGATGCAAGGTGATAGATAGTCTTCCTCATTCACGACAGAAGACGAAAAAGTGCAATATCGCCGGCGCACGGCCGTAAACTCCGCTGGGAGCAGCGAAGAAGGACATGTAGTACTGTAGTCTGGCGTGTGGGAACGTGAGCTGTGTGGAGCCGTCATCGCAATCGTCAGTGCTGGCTTCTGCCGCCTAGTGGTCGTCCGAAGCGGATCCAAGGATTCTTCGCACGCGACGGGATGGCGAGATAGGGTGAAGCGCGCATCGGCTGACGGACCTGTGCGAACGCAGTGCGGCGGCGGCGCTTATTCGTCGTCTGTATCTGTGACGCGATACACAGGCGTGTCAGCGCAGCCCGAACGTAAGCAAAAGCAACAACCTTGTGACGAAGAAGTATCAACTTGGCCATGTTCGCTGGAGGGCCAGTTTCGCGGAACGGGTTCCCTAAACAAATGATGAAGCCGCTGTTAGAACGGAAGATAGGGAGCAAGCGCACTCGAGGCAACGCCGGTAGTGCTCAAATGGTGAGCGTCCGATTCGTCTACCATGAAGGACAGCCAGAGGGCGGGCATGAAGAAATAGACGAATATAAGGGCGGCGAGGGAGGTGAGCAGAGGGACCACGGTCATTTTGTGCGACGAAGCCCGTCCGGCTCCAGCCTCAGGACGGAGCGCAGGCCTTCACAGTCGGGGACGCTGACGCTGACAGTCTCGGTGAAGAGCGTGTCTCTTGCGAAAGAGATGTTTGCGACAAACGAACCGCATGAACTTTTGGGGACGGACGTACGGCGGTACTTAACCCGCTTTCAGATGATGCAATCATCCTGTAGTC
The DNA here is from genome assembly GCA_000934395.1 of Fistulina hepatica ATCC 64428. Classification (NCBI taxonomy): domain Eukaryota; kingdom Fungi; phylum Basidiomycota; class Agaricomycetes; order Agaricales; family Fistulinaceae; genus Fistulina; species Fistulina hepatica. The sequence goes on along the minus strand of KN882045.1, from coordinate 220,806 downwards.
AGCACAGTCAGCCTGTATCCGAGAATGACCGGATAAGCAGACCCAATGTTCACAACTATATTTCAATGCACAATCCTATTTATTGCCTAAAACTACAAGAATGTACAAAACGAAAAGAAAAATAGATGCATCCAAATTATATGTAAGGTACCAGAAATTCGATCTATCTTCGGACTAAGTAAATCGCCCAATATGCGCCTGATCGACAGCAGCCATGAGGGACGACTTCACACGCGTCTTTGGCACCGGACGACGCGGCGCATTCGATACAGACTGCCCTCCTCGGTGCGAGCCTTCACCATTCTTCGCCTTATCTCTGCTAGTGACCACACTCGTCTTCCCAGACGGGCCGCGCCCTACATACTTAGGTTGCCACTTCTGCTCTTTGTCAGCCCAGGCTCCTAGTCGCTGCCGCGTAGCTTCGCTCTCAATCGTCCTCGTCATCTGGCCACAGAAAGATCAATGGGCATAGTGTACACAGAGTGCGCGAATTGGAAGCTTACGCTAAATCCCGTTTCTGCTTCAGGTTCGAGGCCGTCACGAGGTACGGCCCGCAAGACGCGCTTTTGCGCCGTCTTCACGGTGACATTGACTACTCGGCCATCGTCATCATCATCTGATGCATCTACATAAGATACGTCGTTGGGATCCATGATAGGCGTCTATGCGAAGGTAAAAGTCATTATATGCTCTCACAGTTCCAAAAAGTAGAGAACGCACGTCCTCAATAACGCCGCGCTTGGCAGCCTCAAGAACCTCTCGCCGAATCTGCTCAGGCGACACTTCTATCTGAGGTTCCTCGTCTTCACCATCCTCTTTCTCCTCGGCTTCTGATTCATTGTCGTCCTTGAAGCCGACCAACTCGCCTTTTACCAGGCTCTCAATACTAGGATCGACTTCAGGCGTGAGATCAGCGCCATAAACTTGGAAGAACCGTTCGTTTTCCGTATTGTGGCCTGTGTCCATGTACAACGTCAGATGGGGGTTAAATAAGTAAACAAAACCATCAGCATACGCAATTGCTGAATGTCCCCACGGGTCGCAAGTCGGCTATTGACCATTCTGAGACGGGCCATGCGATTGTTTTCATCCATCTCATAGTCAACATCGTCGTCGCTGTCGTCGCCTAAAAGACCTCTCTTAGATCTCTTGCGTATCTCACCCCTCGTCGCGGCTTCATGTAATTTCTGGAGCACGGCATCATCTTCCTTCTGGTGTTCTCTGTAGAAAAGTTGGCGCTCCAGTCACAAAAAAGACGACCATCCAAATCAAGCACGTACTGGAACTTCTCCACAACCTTTTCCTCAGCAATCTGTTCCTCGGTCATTTTCTGATCGTCCACCAGCTCAGTCAGGGTGCCATCCAGCTCTTCAGTCTCCGGGGCTTCATCGTCGCCGTTCTTGAGTTTCGGACCGCCGAAAAAATCTCTCTCCTCGTCAGACTCTTGGGCTTCCTCCTCGACGAATTCTGACTTCTCAAGTCGCAATGGCTTCAACGGCGTAAGCTGTTTCCCGAGCACGTCATACGCATTGCGGGGACGCTTGGACGGCGGTTCTGCTGGACTTTGTCCAGACCGCGGATGTACAGGAGTTGGCGATACACTACGCTGGCGCCGGAGTCGACGCAACGGCGAGCGCATACCATCAAAATCATCTGATGACAGTGTCGACGACTGCTCGGTAAAGGATAGAGTACCCAAAGGAATTCGTGTCATCGAAGCAGGTGTCTGCGCGAGCAGGGCTGCAATCTGAGTAGATATGGCCGGGGTTCCGCCCTGAGTCGGAATCAGAGCTTGCGTTGGTGTAGGTGGCCTGTACATCTCGACGTCCCCATCATCTGGCCGCGTTTGTGTCAGGAAACTAAAGACAGGTGAGTATGGGTCGCACAATATAACAGATGGGACTACATACCCATGATCATTAATGTACAGCTCCGCTTGTTGACCAGGCCGACGTGAAGCAGCTGCAGCCTCAATGGCCAGTTCTTGTTCCTTTTGGAGCAGTTCATCAGCGCGTCGCTGCGTCCGCTCTCCCCTTCGGAATGCAGATTGCAGTTGCATATCCTGGGTCAGATCTAGAGACCGATTTTGTCGAAGCTTCCCAAGCCCTCCGGAATCCTAGAACACCAAAGAATAAATAGGTCAATTGGCTGTTCTCAGCGTGGATGCAAAATCCGTACCTGAAGCGATGGGGTCAGCTCGCCAAATGGTTGCTTACGAGAAAATGGATTTGCTGAATCCAAGAAAGGATCATCTTGAGTGGATGAATCAAAAAGCCCGGCAAAGCCAGGCTGCAAGAGATCGCCGAATTGTGTTTGGGACGGCGCTGCGTCATCGCCGGCTTGCGCTCCATTCCCAGGAGATGCTGTACGCAACTGGTCTAAAAACGACGTACCTCGGCGCAAGGCGCCCCTCGAGGGACCCACACCAGGACTGAGATGGAGTTCTCCAAACGGCCGGCGCAATACAGGCGGCGGCACATTCTCTGTGTCTTCGTCAGCCACGTCCACATCCATCGTGTCACCGCTGACAGGTAGTTCTCTCAGTGCCATACGAGGGCCTTGACCAGCGAGCTGTCGCACAGGAAGCCGCGGCAGGTTCTCGTCGGTCTCGAACTCCGTCGCGCTGCCGGGTGACATCGACAAAGAACGCTCGAACGCCGCGCCCAAACCCGACAAAGAAGTTGACATGCCGAATGAACGGTGGGATGACGCTGCATTCTCCTTGTCCTTGTCGTCCTCAAATGACAACGTACGTCGCCGTGGCGTGCTGAAGACTGGAGAGGGTAATGCGAGTTTCGCTGGGTGACCGGTCGGCGTACCAAGCACAAAAGACGATCCTGGGACGAGTACCTTGCCGAGGGGCTCGTCGTCGTCCGTGACAATACCAGCGCGCTTCCACCGTGGCGCTCGCAGCCGTATGGACACGTTCTCTTCATCCTCGTCCTCTTCGAGATCGTGTTCTGAGGCTACCATGGTCGTGTCCCCCTCAGCGTCGCGTTGCGATGCGTTTGGTGAGGTATCTTCGACCTCCATCTTCCCCTCCGCTTCTGCTTCTGTATCGGGCTCCGTGTCTTGTTCTTCCTCTCGCCCCTCACCGTCCGGACGCCAATCAGGATCCGCGTCGTCTTCCTCGTCATCCGACGCCTGCTGACGCTGGGTTCGGCGTTCGGCGTTCTTCTCCGCCAGCTCAATATACGCGGAGTAATCAGCAGGCGTCTCTGCCCCAGACACGCGTCCACCAAGCGTCTTCACGACCTGGCCACCACGCCGAATGAATTCCTCGCGCTTCTTCTCTTCCTCCTGGCGAGCTTGGACAGCCGCGCGTTGTAGAAGGTCTTTGTTCAACTCGCTCGTGCTGGTGTATGACGGACGACCACGCGAACGAGATGATGAAGCACGGTCCAATGGGGAGGAGTTTACGGGGCCATCATCTTCGTCCTCATCACTGTCAACTGGCGTCTTGAAACGCACAGTGGGCTCGGTTTTGATGTGTACGCCGGACGCTTGCTTAAATTGCACCATCAGCGCACCAGGATGCAGCGCAATTCCAGCATGCATGGTTTGCTGCTTACGTGCCTCGGACGGACGGGGTTTACGCTCCGACCTTCGCACCGCATCTTGCTCTTCGATTTTCACGCGAAAGTCATTGGGTCTTGCCGGCACAATCTCCAGACCATCGTCATCGTCCAAGTCCATGGACAAATTTGTTCCCCTGCGGGACGCTGTCTGTTCTTGCCTCGCGCGCAGAACCCGCATCTTGATCTCGCGCAACTGTCGACTTTGTTCAGTCTCTCCGACATTCATCTTCGTAGAGCTCTGTGCCGAGTCCTCGGCTGCAGTTTTCCTGTGTGCTTCATGCACCTTCAACAGGTCAGCCGGATCGGGAAGATCATCCGAGTCATCTGCAGGAGGGGGGAGCTCAGCCAGATCCGAGGAAGAAGCCTCATTGTATCCGCTCGGTTGCATGCTGGCGCCCAAGAGGCCTGTAGGTTGGAAGTGTAACTCGGCGTCGACTCTGCTCGCCCTGTCATCAGGATCTTTCGTGACCAGGGCAGACACGCGTGCAGGTGTCTCTTCAATTGAGTCGTCACCCATGATGGGATCGTCTGTCAAAAGGGGTACCTTGCCGAGCGACGGCACGGTGGGAGAGGAACTAAATTGCCCGATTTCGGAGTCCAGCTGCTTCTGTTCAGACCAAGGCTGAAGCGGCCACTTTGGCGGGTTGTGTTTTCGACCTTGTCTACAGAAGCGAAAGAAATAGTGACAAGCCCAGGAGAACGAGCCGAAGGAGGCAGATGGACGTAGACGTCAGTACCGATGACATGAATAAAGCCTCATGAACAGACTGACTTAATGGTTTCAAACAAGTTCTTGACAGTGTATGTCTGCGTATGAGTGCTATCTCGTGGAATGACGGCATGCTGGCCAGCAGCAAGACGCGCGCTCTCTTTAACCATCTCTCGCCGTTCCTTTTTGGTAGGTGGCTATTGCTGACTTTCAGCAGATTTTCCCAATAGACGGGTAGTATGTAATCACTTACTTTGACCTTCCTGGTCTTTTTATTTCGTGGCACCGGGACAGACGCGTCGGCTTCACCTAGGCTGGCATCTTTCGCGCCACGCTGACGTCTGCTCTTCGCGGTAGCCTGGGGTGACGGCGAATGTTCGCGGAAACTAGTTTCCGATGCTTTCGCTTTGCCTTTTCCCTTGTTCTTGACAAGCTTCGGCACGAGTATATTCGGAAACTCTTCATCTGAAGATGGTGGCGTGGGCGACGAGCGACGTTTTGGCGTAGTGATGAAGTGAGGATGCGCTGGCGAGCCTTTCGTCGACGCGTCGTCGGACTCGTTGTCCGAGTCGTATATCGCCATACGACCTGTTCTCCCCCGAGAAACGCGTGGACGAAAGGGAGACGGGGAGTCATTAACGACATCCGTGTAGTCCTGCTGTTTCTGCGGGGGTGGCGACGGGGTGCGAGGTGCATCATCACTGCCATCGCTAGGCTCGCCTGGGGCGACACTACTACTTGCCGGAGGTGCATCAGAGTGGCTACTGGCAAGGACTGCTGGATCTTTAGATATAGTAATAGATAATGCATTCGCGTCTTCATCATCCGAGTCTTGATCCATCATCTGCAGCCTTTTCCTCCAGTCCCACTGGAAGCCACCAGATGCTCCATCGTCGCGTTCGTCATCACTGTCCGCATGGTTCTTGACCTGGTCAGCGGTAAAATAAACTGAAAAATCGTGTTAACATCAATACGCACTGTCTTTAAAGCACCTGCTTCGTTGATCGTCGCGTCGCCGGTCGCGTCGGGCGCCTGCTTACGGCGGCCATAAGTCGTGGCGACGCGTGGTTTGGTCGGGGCGGGCCGTGGAGAAGTGGTCGCTGTCAATGGCGTTAGTTCAGGTTCGCTTGCGTCCATCACCACTGTAGGCACGGTGAGGAGCGTATAAGGTGGTCGCACAAGCGAGAATACGAATCAGCCAGACATCGGAGTTCAGCCGACACCGGCAGGGGAAGAGGGCCACTCGTCACGCGTGACGGTACGCGTTTCGGGTTAGCATCACGTGTTGGTTCCAACGCGTGTCACCCCTGTCGGACAAGAAAGTCGATGAGGATCGATGCCAAAGAAATGGGACGATCAGTGCGATACCATGCGTCCGAGTACAGTGCTCAGACCCAAGTCGATGTATCGGCAACGTAGAAGCTGTTATCGTTCCACCAGCCAGTGGCAGCGAGAGAAGCATTAGAATTTACAAAGGAATCAGAATGTGCTATGATAACAGTACCCGCGAAGAGCACTCCGTGACTCGATCCAGATGCTGCCATGCATACCTTGTGAGAGAAATACGTAGCATGCTTGGAGAAGCCGAGGTGCAAACGTGGCTCATGGCAAGCAAGAGGAGAAAACAAAAAGCACCAATGACTCAATTTATCAAGAGCTTCGGTACCGAAATTTCCAAATTACCGTATGAGGCACGAGACCCAACGTTTTGAAGTTCCTTTCAATTTGGCCTTGCGACACTTTCTGCTGCTCTTACCATTGTTTATACCAGCTTGCGCCTCTTCCATTATCGCGATGACTACTCTACTCTTCAGCTACCCTGCTCGGTCACCCGGTGAAATAAGTCCTAGCGCGAAGACAGCAGTAACACGATGGAATTTACGTTTGACTGCGCAAGCACTGTACGGACAGTGTTGGGGCAAACGGGTACAAAACTGTACCTACACAGAACTGTCCACTCATTTGGCTGCCCATGAACGCTGCCTGATGGGACTAACTGATGGAACTCTTAAATCCCGCCGTGTCCGAGCCTTTGCCTGCACAAAAATCGACTCAAACCCAGGCTATGTCAAAACTAAGTATCTCGGTCTAACCGCGATGCGCGTACCAGCCACCCCGTCCAACCGCATCTCTCCTAAAAGGCCACGTACTCGGGAGCCTTTGAAGACGAATCTGCAATGCTGTCAGACGGTTGCCTCCTCACAGATTAAAACTGTTCGCCATTCCTTGCGAAGTTGGAGCTTGTGGACCCTAGAGCTGGGGAAAGAACTGCCCATTTACCAAAAGTGAGAACAATACTAAGACGCACAGATCCGAACAATGGCGCACAGTCGATGGTGATGACGAGTAGCGCCTCCTGCACTGCGTCGCAATTCCACTACTTAGAGGTGTTCGACAAAAGGCCGGTTAAACCGATATCGTTCGTACCGAATTCACCTGGACTATCTAACTATGTTGATCTCCTGTCTTTTCGTAATTTCTTTGTTCCTTTGGTGGAATGTTCTCTTTTTCGCCCTTCCATGCTTTCGAGCCTCGGGTCTATGAGTGCCACACCATGTCCTCCTGTAGTAAACCAAGTTTGTTATGCTTGTCAATTTTCCACCATATTCTCAATTTTCATCCACCCTGCAGCCTTTCACTGACTAATTCGCAGGTTTTATGATAGATCTTGTTATGGCTTCGCAATGCGCACCGACCATTTGTTGAAAGACCTGATGAATCCGAGTCAGCAGCCGTTGAAAGAGCTCATGGTCGGGAGAAGTCCGCGTCCATATTCACCGCCGGTGCTCTCGAACCTCAGGCCAGCGTGTCCCTGTGCTCCCACACCTGCTGCGTTGTCCTACACTCGTATGTACGCCGTAAGGAGCGCACATATTGCTCTTCGCGAGCTGCATTCCCGCGCATGCAGCCTGTTAGCTACTCTCCTGCTCTCAACGGCGGCATCGGCGTCACTGATGGCAGGTTCAAGGTTCTGCGCGACTGCAGCCTATAGCCTGTGAGCAAGTACTCTGGTTCTTTTTTGTAACATGTCTATGATGTTGCTTTAGAACGTCCACGTTTCCTGTGTTGTGGCTATAATAATTGCGTTCGTGGAAAGCTCGATTTTCACGCCGAGCGTGAAATGCGCATCCCTCTTCCTTCCTTCTTTTTCCGTTATGTCGCGTGCTTCTCGTTCTTCCGCTCTTTAGACTTCTATGTAGTCTGAAACCCGCTTTCGGGACGTCTCCATCTCCGCGGATGCACAATATGCTTCTCATTAGTCCATTTACATCTCACGGCTTCTTCTCGTTCTGCCCCTTCTTTTAGAATTTATTACTGTCCCTCCCTTCTCCCTTTGGGGGCTTCTCGCTGTTCCTGCATTCCTCATCAACATGGTATGTACACTTTTTTTTTTTTGAGCTTCTCCCATAGGCAACTAACTCCGGTTAGCCCCCACAGGGTCGTTAGCGAAATAACGGAAGGTGAATGTCCCCCCTGAGGAAATGCTTCACTGTACACCACTTACCGCGGTAGTGTGGGCCTTATCCCTGCTCTTGGTGATCCATTTGATTTGCAGGGGAGTATGATTTGCAGGGGAGTATGTACACATTGGCCCAAAGCAACTGTTGTTGGTTCAGTGGTCTAATGGTTATGATTTCTGTCTCACATTCTACACTAGTACTAGTTTAGCAAGGGCACAGAAGGTTCTGAGTTCGATCCTCAGCTGAACCATCTGTGTATGGATGGAAACTTGTTTTCCAGTGCACGACCATAAAGATATAGGTGTCACTGCTTTTATGTAAATTTGATGTGCTCAATACTTCAAACCATATGCATCACTCCCTGTCGGGGTCTGCGTCTTTGTCCAATTTTTTTGTATTTCAACTTTTGTCGTATCTATATACCCCACTTTGTTTTGGGTTACTTTTGTTGCAACACCCTGCCCTGCTCGTTGATCATTGCGCTCCCCAGAATGCTCATTGTTTTGGATCTCATATGTATTTAGATCCCAGCTTGCCTGATCCCACTGCTTCTCCAACGATACACTTACATCTGCTTCTGGCACTTACCGGCAATGGTCGTCGCTCCCGCTCACATCACAAGGAATTCGCTTGCATGACTGCAAAGGGCGTGTCCGTACATTGAGCAACAAGCCTAAGGAGCCTGTCGTGACTCGTACCAGCTATCATGATGCGGACACGCCATTATGTCGGTGTGTGTCTTATGATCGTGGGGTGGCTTGTCCAGTTTCCATTGTCGAAAAGAAAAGAAAAACACTCGCCGATGCCGCGAAATGCACTCGTCGTAACCAAAAAAAAAAAAAGATACTGCCGTCATTTGGCTGCCTTTTGCCTGAGAGCCTGACGCTGAAGTCTAAAGTCTATCCTGAGGATTGGAACACAGCCTAATATCAGACGCCGGAGTACGGAGACTGAGGAGCTGGCGCAGCGCACCATCACGCAACGTGACGCGACCACCGCCTGTCGCCGCCCAAGAGAAACCATTTGGAAAAGTAGTGGTTGCCTGCAAATGGTCGATGAACGCTTGAACTACACACCAGTCACTCAACACGGGGCTGATACGTCCCTGGTACGAATGGCTGCATTTGACCAAGAAAGAGAAAGAAAGAAAAGCATTCGCCGTCTTGCCGTCATGTGAAAGTTTAACTCGTGTGTCAATTGGTTTCCGATGTCTTTGGGTGAGATCCCTGAGAGCACGATGAAGTAAACTATGAGATGATAGGAGTGGACGTCATGAACAAGCAGGAGACGCGGGAGATGAATGCAAAACTCGCGGGACAGAGGAAGGCGGCTGAGTGAGTGTGGCTATCGGAGTGGGAAATGAAATGTGCCCGATCAGTGATCCGCGGAAAATGGTCGATCATCGAGAGAAGATGTGTGTACGTCGGGGCAGACGACGACAAAGACCGCCGCCCGTCCCCGCGCCTCGTTTACTCGCACCCTCCGCAAGACCGCGACAGCCGTGCTAGCTGTCAGGTACGATCCAGGTGCGTTGATTCGACGGTGAACGCGTGGATCGAACTGAGCGGAGATAGATACAGAGAACATGTCGCACAAAATAGTCCGAACAGCAAACGCGCCGCAGGTGACGCCCGACGATACAGAGCTTGCCGTCGCGCAGGCGTTGGTTGACCTCGAGAACAACGTGCCTGAGCTGAAGAACGAGCTGCGTGCACTGCACATCAGCGCAGCGCGCGAGGTGGACGTGCGCGGCGGAAAGAAGGCCATCGTCGTCTTCGTGCCCGTTCCCATGCTCAAGGCCTTCCAAAAGGTTCACGCACGCCTCACCCGTGAGCTCGAGAAGAAATTCTCCGACAGACACATCGTCTTTGTCGCACAGCGTCGTATCCTCCGCAAGCCCACCCGCTCCGCCCGTGTCACACAGAAGCGCCCGCGCTCCCGCACCCTCACTGACGTGCACGACCGCATCCTTGAGGATCTTGTGTACCCCACCGACATTGTTGCCAAGCGCACCCGTGTTGCGACTGACGGCGCGAAGCTCCTCAAGGTGTACGTACAACTCATGCGCTGCGTTGGTTCATATGCTGACTGCTGCCATACAGCTTCCTCGACCCGAAGGACCAGACTTCTCTCGAGTACAAGCTCGACTCGTTTGCGGCTGTCTACCGCCGTCTCACAGGCAAGGATGTCGTGTTTGAATTCCCCACCGTCGCATCCGAATAGACGTGTGGTAACTACGCTTCTCCCTTCTGGTGTTGAGGCTTCCTTTTTTTGGTGTCGCCCCTTGGCGTTGGATGTCTCTCCCCATTTGACCTTGCTACTGCACCAGGCGCTGCCCGTACACTCTTCACATATTTACCATGTGTATTTCTTCTGTACACCATCCAGCCAATCCTCGCGACGGCTGACTCCGCATCAAAAATAAATTACCATGCGCAGCGTATGTCCCACCCAGTGTCATGCATATGATTCTAACTAAACAGATCATTTTGTCCGTTTGTGTGATTATTCGTCAAGGAGGGAGGCTTGTACGACGTCGGCACAGTACCTTCCTGTTGGTGTTTTCCTTTGTGACTTGAATGCTTCGTCTTGGATTCACAATTAAGATATGTATGGATCGACTCTTCATAGAGAATTCCACAAAAGCGAAATCTAGCCATCTGTAGCCGTGTTGTCGTGTAGCTCGTTACCTTGCAAAACTACAGTCGGAGCGATTTGAATTTTGGGCACATAACATACGAAACGCCGAGGTCGGCGATCAGAGCAGAATTGCCACGGTCCTATGAGTCACAGATAACGATAGGTGCTGCACTTGCCATTCATGCATGATCAGGCTTGCGCTGCCCTCGTACGTGTGTTTCTTGCTTTGGTTTCTTCGCCAGAACGTTTCGTTTTTTGAGGAGACCGTATCTTGATTGTAAGTGTACGGCGGTGTGCCAGTGTGTGGATGGAACAGACAGGGATTCAACGTTCAATAGAAACTTGGACGTGCTATAGAAGTATGCCTGGTCGTCTGCAATACAAGGTCAGTCTTCCGTGCTTTGTTCATGATTTTGAGAGTTGTGCACTGATCCAGGCGTGTTCATGGGGCTTTATTCGCTTTTTCTTTTTTTGGTTTCAATGTCTGTGCGTTGTTCAATGGACTGATGGTATCGTGTGCGGGACGACGGCGGCGACGACGTGAACACTGACAATGGTCACGCAAACCTGGACTGTGTTATCCCATGACGGACCGACGTGAACCACCTCGGTGTAACGACGTACGCTACGTTGACGCCTCGTCATGCACTACCTCTATGACAATCGACCACATCGACGACCGACGGACGGACCCACTTTCATCTCGTTCTTCTCACCGGCGTTTCCTTCGTGGCATCTGTGTGATTGTAATGCCCCCCGGTCACCGGAACGCCTCCCTTCCACCGTTGCGAACATCTATCTACTCCTTTCATACGAACTCATTCCTTCACTCACCGCTCGCAAACAGTCTGCCCTTATCACCGGCGCCGGCTCGTAAGCGCCTTTCCCCGTTTCCTCGTCTCTTCCATCCCCTCACCTTGTCCTACTTGTTTTCCCCTCTTTTTTTTCTGGCAACTCGGCCTTACAGCGGCATCGGCCTTGAAGCGGCGATCTTGTTCGCGCAGGAGGGCGCGTACGTGCTGCTCGTCGACGTCAACCTCGCTGCCGCCCAGGCGGCGGCGGATCTGATCAATGCGAAAATTGAAGGTACGCGTTTGTTCGATGGTCTGTGTCCATCCTTTTCTCCTGCGAACTGTTTTTCCCACGTTCAAATGTATGTGCGTATCATGTTCGCGTGTGTAAAACAGGCAAACGTGCCCTCGCTACGCGCGCAGATGTCGGGAAGGAAGCTGACGTCAAGGCCGCGGTCGACCTCGCGGTGAAGAAGTTCGGCCGATTGGATGTTATGGTGGAGTTTACTTTTTCTTCGCACTTTCGCCTTTTTGTGCTTACTTGGGATTTATCGTGTGGGATTATTCTGTGGATATCGCGTGGTCTGTAGTTCAACAATGCAGGTGCGTGTCCCTCCTCCCTCCAGGCGTACAATATGTTCGCTGACACGAGCTACGCATGCTTAGGCATCATGCACCCTCAAGACGACAACGCGCTGAACACCGAAGAAAAGATTTGGGACCTCACTATGCAGGTGCGTGCCTATCGTCTCTCCCTCTCTCCCACACCAAATGTCGATTTTTTTTCCTGAACCACATCCACCCCCCGGGGACCGCAGATCAACCTGAAAGGCGTGTGGTGGGGCTGCAAATACGCGATCCTCGCAATGCGCAAGAACCCGACTGATGAGGCGAAGGGGCTGCATACGGGTGGGAGCATCATCAATACGGCGAGCTTCGTCGCGATTATGGGCGCTGCGACGCCGCAACTCGCGTGTGAGTGCTCTTGATCTATTCTTCTTTTTTTTTTTTTTGCGATGTGTGTGCTGATTGGCTGACGCTGTACCGTTGACGATTTACATTTACAGATACGGCATCAAAGGTTCGTTTGTTGAAAAAAAAAACCTACTAGCTAGAGTGGTGATCTCGAAAAAAATGGTGTGTAGGGTGCCGTACTCGCTATGACGCGTGAGCTCGCGATGGTGCATGCGCGCGAGGGGATCCGCGTCAACTCGATCTGCCCTGGCCCGCTAAAGACGCGTGAGTTTTTTTTGGGGGTGTTTCCTCCTTTGTACAGAGATATTGGTGGCTCACTACCGCATCCCTCGTTCCCTGTGCGAACGCCATCTTCGTTTTCTGGCGGTCTCTCCCGCACTTGCAATCACACTCGTGTTTCCACTCTCTGGTGCAAAACACGCACACTTGCGCATGCACGCGTCCAGCCCTGCTTATGGATTTTCTCAATACGGCGGAGAAGAAGGAGCGGCGGCTCGTGCACCTTCCGATGGGTCGTTTCGGTGAGGCGGTCGAGGTCGCGCGTGGTGCCTTGTTCTGTAAGTTCCTTTTTTTTTTTTTTTGTTGTTTGTTTTTTGTTCTTTTTTGGCTTCTTGCGTCTTTTTTGTCTTTCTTATTCTCCTCCCACTTGTTGTTTGTTTTTTTTTTTGCAGTGGCGAGCGATGAGAGCAGCTACATGACCGTGCGTTCGATTTGCTGTAAATTTCCTTTCGCCGGCTTATATGCATACTCTGCAAAATAGGGCACGGACTTTAAAGTCGACGGTGGCTTGACATCCGCGTATGTGACGCCGCTCGGCGAGCCGGTTCTCCCACCGCCTGTGAGTGATATAAACAAAACTTTTTTTTTGTTGTGTGCTGAATGATCGTTGTATGCGCAGGCTTCGGCAAGGAGCAAACTGTGAGATAGCCACTGGGTAGGTGATTTTCGGAAACTATGTCATGTAGCACAGCCGACCCTTCAATTCATTGTGGACGACATCGAGGTGACGATGTCGGTTTGCTTTCTGGGACGGCATGATTTATGTCGGGTATTTCTCTCACCCTGCTTTGTCTTTGCTCGCTTTCGTGACGAGTCATCCATCCAGTCTTACCACGGGAGAGTTATGTACGTGCATTGTACAGTGTATGACACGCGTCTGTTCATCTGAGGGAGACAGGTAATGATGATGGTATTTTTTACGAACGACGAATTACGGCGATAATGAACAGCACTGAGGACATTTTATTTATACGTGCAATCGTGTGGTGCGTGACCGCCACTGTGCGAACATCGCGCCGTTGTACACCCGTTGGTCTTCCCGGCGCGATGTTCGCACAATGAGGTCACGCACCACAGAACGGGAGTCTCTCGGAAATCACCTTCGGCTCGGCTGTGTCAAATTTGAAATGCAGAGAAGGACGGTGCTTGCTTGGCAGCGGATTGTGCGACTCGAGGGAACGGTAACGCCGTTAGATTGCGCAGCGTGTCGCTGTCGGAGTGGAAGCAGACTTGGCACATACAGAGAATGAAGGCACAGCATGGAAGAATGTATTCTTGATTCAATCAAGGCGGCCGAGTCGAAGTCGCTTGATCATGCATCAATGGGACTCTCACCACCAACAGGGGTGTTGCCCAGCCCACCATGCATAATTCATCCGCTTCTCCCTTGTTTGATCCTACTCTTCATAAACCCTCTTGAGACTCAATCTTCGTCAGTTCCTCGTCGTCAAAGCGAGAACACTCCGCTCCGTCCGCGAATAAATATCTGGGAAGAGCATAGCACGACGGATCCGTCCATACGATACATTGAACGCTCGAATTCCGAAGTCGTTTGTTGTTCCCATCGCGTTACTCGTCTCTGCAGAGCTCAGGTCCCCCATTTTAAACGCTGGCTGTTGTTTCGGCTTGAATCATAGCAGGTGTCATTTGCCTGCTCCGCCGCGCCCGAAGTCTACGCGAGCGTTCCTGTCTGTCTTGGCCATTAAGAGTCTCTTGCGCTCTTGTTGGCTTTCCTTCTCTTGTCATCGAGATAAATTATCTGTGCATTCGGTGTGTTCGATTCTCCGGCGAAGAGCATCCTTCATTGAATTACCTGCCACAACTCAATCGCTCAATATACCACGCTCCTCTTCGGCTTTCGTCAGCCGCCAACCAAACGGTAACCCTGCTTTAGTACATGCACAAATCTGACTGAGCCCACCGACAACACGATGTTCTGTCCCGTGCGTATCCACCGGCGATCCTTCTTCCTCACCGTCGTCGCCTGCGCGGTCATATACACCTCTTCCGTGCTCTACCTCCAGCCCGCCCTGCGTTCGCGTGTCCTCCACCTCGCTCCAGATCTCCAGGGCGCGGTGTCCTCACATTCCAAATCATTGCAGGCTCCCGTTCTCTTCTCGGACAACGACGATAATTATGGTAACGAAGATAATGGCGTGGACGACGGTGAGGAGGCGGAGGTGAACGACAGCGACGCGTGGGGCGACCCGTATCCGTACCCGCTGCTGTACCTGCCCGCACGCGAGGATTTTGTCAAGCGCCGCGATGCCGCGCTCAACCGCGTGCGCTCGGCCCAGAGCATCGATGTCGGCGTCAATGGCGCATTGAATCGCAAAGTGCTGTGGGAACTCCGCCTCTGCCTCGAGAGCTCGCAGCGTGGCGCGTCCGACAGCCCCTGTCTACATGCAATGCCGAAGGTCCTGGTGTCGAGCTATGAGCCGATGGCGTTTGCGTTGCATTCGTACGTGTTGTTTTTGGTTGCTTCCTCCGCTCTACGTCACGTTCGACCCCCGTACATCGCAATTATCTGCTAACCTTAACTCACGACAGACGCTCGACCGAGCGCGAAGTCATCTGGATGCGCTCCGCGCTCTCGACGCTGCGCAACGGCGGGCACTTCCATCTGCAGATACATGCAAACGAAACCGTCAAGGTGCACCGCCTGCTTGGTGACCTCGTCACCCACTGGTGGTTCGACGAGACGTGGCTCCTCAAGTGCATAGACTCATCGGCCTGCCGCCAAGGCCCCGATAACCCAGAGGGAATGTGCGTGACCACCTCTTTGATTTTCTCTGTCTTAAATTTTGGGTCTCCTTTTGCTCATTTGCCTTTTTTCTCTCTGATTTCACCTGCGATGTCACAGCTGATTTAGCCTATTTCTCCCCTTCTAGACCTCTATGGAAGATGTTCGCAGCGTCGTTCATGGGTAGCAAGCCTGGCGACGAGCGGTGGGGCGCGCCTAGTCGGCCGTGGAGTTTCAATCCCCTCGGCAGCGAGTGGACGCTGACGCCGTATAGGGTATGTTCTATCCTCTTGACGTGTGTCTGTCAGGCTGACTTTCTCACGTTTTGGAATTGTTATGCGAACGTTTGCTCTTCGTAATTCTTGACCAATTATCATTTGCACTCAATATCACGACTACCATTCTGAATCTGCCTATCTACCATGTTCAACCTAATCGCTTGGCGGACATTCTTATCCTCCTGACACGACATCGTTCGGGTATTCGCTTTCACTACCGGGCACTACACCATTATCGATCGATTGCGCACTTGTGCTGGCAATCGAAACGTACCGTGCATTGGGTAATGTCTACGCGATGATTACGCTGGAATTGGCGCGACGTGTTCATGTGTCTGTCTACTCTCAATCTCCGTTATGCCCGTTTGGGGTCTCTCCTCCGCGACTATTCGACGCTGACATGCGTGCTGGCGGACTGTATATCGCTAATATTCTTCTTGGTCTACCGATGCCATATCGACGTGTTTTGTCCGTTGATTCTCGCGTTTAACCCTACTTCCTTCGGGCCTGCACATACCTCGTTCGCTCTACTGATTAACTTCTTCGCCGCCTCGGCCGCCAGATGCCAGACAATCACTACTACCTCGGCTACACCATAGAGGGCTGCACCCACTCACAGGTCGTGCCGCAGCACAAGCGCGAGAACACGCTGAAACTACTCGCGAAGTGGGCGTCGTACTTTGACGCGGAGGAGACGTGGGACCCGTCCTATTACGCGAAGGTGCGCGGCAAGACGGGACTCGATCTTGTCACGGTCGCTATGGAGCCGGACGGAGGCAAGGGTGAACTGCCAGGCGGCCTCAGCAGTCTCGGGAGGCTCAGTAAGAGGGATTATCATCAATTGATGGTAAGAGTTGGTTTTTCTCATTTCCCTTTCTTTTGTTGCGTTACGTTGCATCCTTGCCATCGGGTCTTTTTAATCCATTCATTTTTCATGGCAATCCCCGATGGATTTTCTGACTCCAATGAATTTTCAGAGCCACGCAAAGGCTATGTTGGGCATAGGACTGCCGTCGCTACCGCCTTCACCGTTCGCTGCATTGTACGTGTTATCTCCTTCGGCAAACGTCCTTGCTTCAACGCTACATTCTAGATGTCTCGGCGTCCCTGTTATTCTGCCGTACTGGGGTGATGTTTCAGTACCGACAGGTTGGGATGCGTTCGATCCGAAGATCCACCAACATGCCGTGGCGGCGCTGGAGGGTCCACCGTATGTCTACTCTGTGCGCATTGATGGTCCCGTAGAGGATCTCATCAAGACAGTCCAAACCGCCGTTGCGACACCTATTGGCAGGTAGTACGTATCCCATCCTACTTATTAGATTAAGAAAAGTTGCACGCCTGACGGATTAATATGCTTAGCATCCCACCGGATATGACGGTCAAGGCGCTTGAACAACGCGTCAGTCGGTATCTCAACACGGACTGGGAGGAGCTCGCGCGGGCGCGTATACAAGCCGTCGCGGACACTCCGGACGAAAACAACGAAGAGGACGAAGAGCCAGTTGCAGCAGGTGAGGCTGCCGGTGCCAGCCAAGACGCAACGCCTCGTGCACCACGACTTCCGGCGTTTTTGCGGCAGTGGCTCCGTGACGAGAAGGAGAGGACGCAGCAGACATCGTGGTTTCCGGACCCATAAGTCGTGAGCCCTCCCATACGATTCGGGACGCCGTTGCCGTGAGCTACGGCAAGGGAGGGGGGAACACATAGACTTATGGCCGATACATATATTGCAATGCATGACTTCCGCCCCCCGCATATACTCATACCCCGATGGTCCTTTCCCTGCCCAGCTCCTCCCGTTGAAAGTACGACATCAGGCACTACACTGGCCAGCCACCACAAACAACAAAACCATATTCGTTTTGCAGCGCCCTTTTGCCAGCTTACATAAAACGGGTAGTTAGCCTCTTCGGAGACCTAGCTCCTGTGTGTGCAAATGCGCGAGCAGTTTTTCATGTAGCATCCTCTATTAGAACTGTGTCTATCCACTTCGCAATTGCAACTTGACTCGCATCCACATACACATACACATGTATGTACAATAACAACAACTACTTTGCATGTATACCCTGTAGAAAAGCGCTTTTTTCGGCTCGCATATAGAATGTACATACATGGACTTTTTCATATTCAAAACACTTCTGATTGGAGATTTCATGTCGTTTTTTTGCGCGCTAATTACATGACGTGTTATATTTCTACATTATTTCTATCCATTGTGCCGTGGCGCGCTGGGCGAGGTGAGGGGCCATTCGACGTTCGTCGACGGTGTGTATGTGCGTTCTCGTGCCATTGTCAAGGTCGGCAGGGGTACTTATCTTTCGATGATAACACTCGTTGCATTACCATGGATAGCGTATAATGTCCTTTGAGCTGGCTAGAGCTTTTCTGTTCAAATCTGTAGTCTCCAGAATATTTCCATGTACGGTGAGATCACTCACCCTTAGATCAGTGCGGTAACGGCAGGATACGCTAACTTCCAACTCAAGAGGGAGGTTACGCCTGGCTACGCGTGCTACAATTTGTGAGGCCTTGAGGCCTTCAGATGCTAACACCGTGTTAACGAGAATAACAATAACTCGCGTTTGGAAATTTCCGATCCTAGAAAGATACTTGGACAAAATCACACAATATCAATGTAACAACGGGATCCAGTTAAGTAAGTTCAGTTTTTCGGACTTGACGTGTTATGATGAATTCACTCTTCCTTGGCTCTGGCCTTCTCAGCCTTTCCTCTTCTGAATTTCGCAATTTCAACACCCATCAGATTGTGCACGCGTTTCTGGAGGTCCTTGCGGTATCCAAACAAGAGGAAGAGAAGCTCGAGGTGGACGAAGAAAGGCGCCAATACGACGGCTGACGACGACATCAACTCGGGGGTAAGGCGCATGTAAAGCGCAATTGTGCGTACCACCAATGAAATTATCGAGCAACGCAGGCGAGCGTTTCTCGGCAAACGCGTGGCCTGCGAACTGGAATAGCCAAGAGACCAGGTGCATATATGTAGCCATCTTGGCGTGGTCGTGCGCCGACTGGCAATATGCGATAGCAGTCGTCAGAGACACGAAAATCTGTGGTAGGTACAATAACTATGGAGTAATCCGATCAGTTTTTTTCCCAGGGAAAGTCTTTTGATCGATACTCACAGCGGACACGGGATCAAGCATGAAATAATACACCAGGTAGAGCCCCGTATAGATAGCGGCGATGTTGAGGTCAAAAGTCATATAGTCGTTGATCTCATATCGGAATCCTGGGATGAAGGAGGGCACGGGGAAAGAGGACGACATGACCTGCCACGTCCTGCGAATACCAAGCGTGCAATGACAAAATTACTACATTTGGCAGCATGTACGACACTCACCAGACGAGAACGGGAACAAAGACCATGTGTATAAGTACATTGACCTTGTTCGAGTGGTATGCGCCGTAAAAGGCGAGCTATTGCAATGACCTCGATAAGCATTTCCCAACGCGCCACACGACGCCACCTACCTGTTTGTCGATGTTCAATAAGTCAGACGGCATGATGGTGGGCGAAAGGAAGTAGGAATAGTTGGGGAAGGTGGTGGTATTGATATTTATATCACCGGATGCATGCGGGCTATTGAGACCCGGACGAACGTATGATAGACGTTATCACCAGTTCTAGGACTCGGAGAAAAGGTCACTGGACCACCCATCATGAAACGGCGACCAATGGTATTAAACCGGATCAAATAACGCGGATCAGATGAACATACTGAACTAAACGTGACGTGATTGTTATATGCAACTGACCACGTAACAGTTCTCAATTATACATTTGCTCTCCGTGCAATGGTTTGCTCAACAATCATCACACGAGCTACTGACGCGTTGCCTCTGGCGGCTAGTGTTGACGACGAGCAAGTGTGTTCACCTCCCGTTTCCGCGTTTACATCGGTCTGACTGGCTTTCACAGACGGAGCAATCTCTGCAAGAACACAAGCAACAAGCCAAGCTCGTTTTCCGTCGAATAACTCCAAACTCTGAGCCACGGTGCTCAATTGAGAGTGGGCAATACACTCTTCAGTTTGTTCGCTCATATTCCGTGCCTTTCTCTTTGCGTTGACGGTCAACTCAGCTACCTGATCTCTGAAAATGTCGTGTTCCTCACAATCGCTGACAAGTCCTACCCCCGAAAACTGGCGTTCTCTTACCTTGACGAGTTATCCAAGGAGTTCATGACGTCGTACGGCGCAAAGGTCGATAGTGTGCGCAAACCGTACGCGTTTGTGGGTTTCGGTGCGTCGCGCGCAACTCCTTTCATGGGCGTGGTCACATGAAGAGTATCTATTCAGACACGTTCATGTCCAAGACCGCGCGTCTATACCGCGATACGAGAACTGCATCAGCCGCCAGCGGCTCAAGTCTGGATAAACTGAACGACGACCTCCAGGATGTAACGCGCATCATGACCAAAAATATGGAAGAGCTGTTATGGAGAGGTGATTCGTTAGACCGTAAGCAGCTTCTTCCTGTCTTGGTGTGGTGCACCTCATTCAACTCTTTGCTTTTTTAGGGATGTCCCACTTGTCTACGTCGCTGCGTTCAGAGTCCCAAAAGTATCGCAAGGCGGCACGAAATATCAACATTCAGGCTATGATTCGCCAGTACGCGCCAATAGGCGGTATCGTGCTTTTTATCCTCATTTTCATTTATTGGAGATTCTGGTGATTCGCGCGCTCCGGGCCACGAGACGCGTCGATGTATTATATAGTCTTTATTCTATTCATGTGTATCGTACATATCTGCTCACCATGACATTAAATAACTGCGGTGTCGTACTCCGAAGTCCGTCTGAGTATAGAAGAATGCTCCACTCTACTGCACGTATGGATAGAACCTGTGTAGAACTTCGTTATCGGAGTCTGCGGGGTTTAGGGCAACGGGGTTGCCTCGAGGCGATGTTGTTGTATAAATACTTCCGATTCCTTTTCCAGAGTTTCTCAGTTCGATACGACCACGATGTACTCTACGCCGATGTACTCTACGCCGCAGACGCCCGCAATATATCCGCCCTCAACACCTGCGCCGATGCAGCCGCCTGCGATGTCTCCGCAGACCGGTGCCCCCACGTCGACCACTGTCGAGCCGGGCGCGTTGACGTACACCACCAGTGTAAGATCTTTCTTTCACTTTAACCCTGATATTGTGATTGGCAGCACGAATCTTGAGCACGAAGCGAAAAGAATGTCATGGTCTGATACGCGTTGCAGGTGAACGAGGAGGGTAGGGTGATCTACCATCCGTTCAAGTAAGTTGTGTGCCCATTCTTGCACCGGAAGCATAATCGCGTCTGATCGATGCACCTCCCAACCCTCTACTCTGCCAGGGCAACTCCTGCAAGGTACGGTCTCGCGCGTTTGTCGATCTTGACAATGAGTGAACCTTGCATAATCCATTCAGCTATCGTATGCCCAATGGCCAGATTGTATCGTGAGCGCTGCCACTACACGTTGTTGATCTGTGTATCTAATGGATGAACTTTGCAGCGGTATACAATGGGTGCCAGCAGAGGCCACCCAGATCATCCCACAAGGCGCCCAGCCTGCTGCTCCTGTGAGTTGCTGTCCCTTGATTCACCCAGATCCTGCTTGATTCTGACCTGAACCAACAGGACTTCGTTAACTCGTGGAAGAACGGTCTTCCTGCCAACTCAACAGATTATGAATGGTATGTGGCGAGCATGCCCTTCAGGGGATACGAATGCAAGTCTGATAACTGTTGTTTCTTCCTCAGGCAACGCGATGAAGATAGACGTCGACGACGTGAGGAGAAGGAGGCCAAACGTCTTTCACGCAGCCGTCTCCGGAGCGCTAGCCGTGGCCCACCTGTGGACCCCGAGCTTGCTCGTGCGCGCGAAGCCGATGCGGCATCAGCTGCACGGCGTGAGAGACGCCAGAGCTTCAATGCCGGCGCCTATGCTCCCGGCCAGACGACATATCCTGGCGGCTCGTACGCTGCCTCACAGCCTGTTACCCAACCGGTCTCATATGGTGCCGCTGGTATCCCTGGAGGAACGAGCCCATACACGTCTCCGTACACTCAGCCCGCCACTGTGATGAGTCCGTATGCTCCCACCACGACGACCATGGCTAACGCGTACACGAGCCCGTACGCGCCAGTTGCTACCGCTGCAACGACAGCGCCGTATGGCGCAAAATATACCCCTAGCTCTGGCCTCACTGAGTTGGAACATCAGATGGATAGCATGAATTTGGGTCGTAGCGACCCCTATGGCATGGAAGCCGGCAAGATTGCAGGTCTGGGTCGTCCGCGCAAGTACAGCACACACGCACCTTCTGCTGAAGATGCTTTCCACCGTCAGTCAATGTACGGAGCCCCTGTCTACGGCGCACCGAGTCGTTCACACAGCCCGTACTATGGTGCGACCGCTCTGCCGGGGGCAGCTCCAGTTCGCCCTGTCGAGTATCCCACCCCCCTCAGCAGATCACACAGCCCGTACTACGGTGCGACGGCGGCGGCAGCTCCCACCGCGGTTCGCCCGGGAGAGACGTACACGGGCGCGGCGGGCACCAGCGTGTACTTCCCGCCCTCGCCTATCCGTCCGGTGACAGAGATGCCGCAGCCCTACGCGGGACAACCGGCGACGGCTGCCGTGCAGGCGGCGCGCTCGCGCGCGACGACGCCGCTGCCCGGAGCTTCGTCGGCCCTACCACAGACGGCTGTATACCCTACGGGTGTGCACGATACCCAGATTGTTGCGCCCGGTCAGCTGCCCCCGCCAGCATGCTTCTTGCGCCCCGTCAATGCCGCGCAGACGTACACGCCGTTCGGCCCAATGAAGATCCTTAACATGGACGATTTCAAAGATATGCTTCCACGCCTGCCGCTGGTCCTACAGACGCACGACGTCTTCCACGATGACTGGATCCGTGCTATGCAGGTGATCTGAATAACACTGTTCCTATTGACTCCCTGTTTACTGACATGTTCTCTATTTTTATTCATAAAAGGATCTCGCTTCGGCATGGACGGAGCAACTCCAGGTTCCCGCTGCCGCCACAGGTCGTCGCCCTCGCCGGTCGAGGGTAGCGGCGGATCTGATCGAGACGTGGAACGAACGCTTTTTCGCTCCACGCGCTGTCGAGATCGTTTTGTACAAGGGCCGGGAGCGGCGTACGGGACCAAAGGCCGGCGTCGAAGACCTCGACGACGACCGCGACAATGACTCTGACTCTGATCTGTCTGAGGAAAGCGACATTGACAGCGACGACGATGCCAACGAGCAGCAATATGGACTGGGTGCGTATGGTACGTACGGCCGCACCGCTGGCATGTCCGATGTTATGGATACGCGCCGCCGCCGTCGTGGGCGTGACGAGGACAAGCGCCGCCGCAGGCGTGAGAGGCAGCGCCGTAAGGAGCGCACCCGTGAGAAGGTTTACACTCTTTATCTCACGTATGTGCCACCCTCTGGCGCCGGCATGGCTATGCCCAACCCCGCATCGTACGGCTATTAAATGGATGCCTTTGCGTATTTATCCTTTGAGAGAGATATCTGATTAGCAGGAGTATCTTTGAATTCTATGTATTGTGTACGACTTATTAATGGAAGGAATTTTTACAGATAGTACTTGTATACACAAAATGAAATCGATTGTCGAGCTTTCAATTGATCGTTCAGTGAACTTGGAGTTCCCATTCACAAAGAAAGGCTTCGCACACGCACCTGATCACAGCAATCTATTGTTTGAAAAAGACTGTACGCATGCTGCATATTCTACTCTACAATAGTAGGCACATGCAGCTCCACTGCAGTATGAATACCCATATCATCAGAAGGCTGGATGTGTAGAATACTAAGCCAAAGATGGAGAGGAACCCTGCTGCCAGTATATCTGAAGGAAGCCGAGAAGAATTACTTTCCAAATTAGATGTCATCCATATCCAGGCTGATCTCCACCTTCTCCCCGGGCTTGAATGCGGGTAAACCTAGTAAAGGTGTTGAGCAAACATGCCCAGCGAAATTGAAGCAACGACGCCTCACCCAGGTAGGGACAACTGGAACATCTAAACGCATCCCCCAAGTAGCAATTACCACAACTGCTTGTCGCCTTTGGTGCATTCTTCGCTGCCTGAATGAGACGTTCCTTCTCGCTCTGCTTCACCTCGACGACTCTCTCGCCGGTCTCATCCAACATGACGACTTTTCCCGTCCTTGCTTCCTCCTCCTCAAGCTCCTTCAGACCACACGAGCAGTTTTTGCACGCACGTTTTCGTCGGGGACGCCCAGTCGCCGATATCGGTTCGCATGCAGGGATAGGTCGCGCGCGGTCGGCCTCTGTCAACAGCGCGTTCTGGTCTATCTTCGGCGTCGACGGCGAGACTAGCGTCCACAACGCCTTCTTTGTCGCGGTGTCGGTCTTGTGTCGGACCATCTGGGGCGGATCTGTGGCTGGTGTGCGCTTTTTGAGAGAAAAGGTGGTGGAGGGTGCATGTGAAGGCCGTTGAACAACGAGAGACGACCGATTATCGACAGATGGTAGAGATAAAACGCTGAATCCAGCGAGAGTGAGCTCAGTGTGAAGGAGGGTTTGGAATGCGGTGGAAGGCTGCAGGAGGTGAAGCGTCCCCAGGGGGGTCAATCCCTCAAACAGTTGCTGGAGAAGGGGCGAGAGGTTGGGTAAGAGCGCTTGATAATCGTCGGATGTGAGCGCCACATGTATTGAAGCGTATGATGCGGGAGCGAGAGTCGTAGCTGGAATTCAAGACCAGCGTCGTGTCTGCTCGTTCAAATACAGAGTAGAAAACCGACCTTTTTCAACCAATCTGTCGAGCATCTGCTTGTCCACCTGCCGTGTTGCCTCGAGATCGGATACGAGTGTCTGGAACTGCCCATTCTGTGCTGTAGACGGGGATCCGATCGCGAGCGCCTTGCCCTTCGAGGTGGAGGGTTTAGCAGGTGAAAAAAATGTTGCTGTAGGTGACATCGCGTTCACGAGAAAAAAGAATGGAAAACAGGCAGACGATGGAGGGAGGAAGCAAGGATCCTGGCCGGAGTAGAGCAATATTCTCGAGGGAATGCGGGTTAGTCATACAGTGGTGCTCGATCTAGCCAATTGTGACGCAGACCAAGAGTGAGCACATCGGATTTCAATTCACCACTTAGAAAAGTCGCGACTGCTCTCGATGCATTCATTATATCTGACCATGACCCTCAGCTGAAAGTTGATTGGAGGCACAAGAAGTAGACAAATTTCAATCGAAAGTCATTATCAAGGATACAACCTCCTTGCCAAGTATTCATAACAAACATCAAAACATCGATAGACGGGAGATACATACGCAGATACTACGTTGACGGGACGGGGGAGGACGACTGCACTGTCTGAGCAGGCTGCACAGACTGGATTGGTGGAATGGGCGAGACGGCTGACTGCTGAATTTCAGAAGATGTGTGTGGCGCAGGGGGAGGCGCCATGTGAGGCGGTGGTGGCGGGAACCCTTCAGGATTCATCGGAGGAGCCGGTAGTAACGCGCCCCGTACTCGAAAGAGCATCATCCGATACCACTCAGTTTCCGCTCCTGCTTTCTCATGTTCTTCCGTCAGAGCTCGCAGATGATCGATTTCTTTCAACCATGCCGAATGCCAATCGACATTCCCATTAGCGTCGAGATCGAACTGCTCGTCTGGCAATAGTATCGGGCCTGCGATGGGGAACCGCATGCCTGGGAGAATGGCAGCAAAACTTGGGTCAAACCTGTTTTCATGAGATCGAGTCATCGGTAGAAAAGGAAACAAACGTACGGTGGGTACGGAGGATATTGGGCAGGAGCAGGCGTCCTACTCGTTTCCCCGTTGTCCGGCATAGGTGGAGGAGGATACTGCACGTGCTCCTCGAAATTTTCTGGCGGGGGCTGATACTGCTCAGTCTCCGCTTCTTCCGTCGCGCCACGTGTGTTTCTGGTGCCCTTGCCTTTCTTCTTTCTTATCCGATGTACACCGGTACGAGGATCGACGTTGTCGTTGACCGTCCAGTACGAGCCCTTACCACGATCAGTGAGAGGTCGCGGTACTTTCTCGAAGCATGGGTTGAGAGAAAGATTGTGCCGAACGGAGTTCTGAGAACAAAGTCAGTCCAAGTACGCCAAAATACAGGCACACATTAGTATACAACGAACAACAACGCGATCGAGAAACAGGTCATAGGCAACTGACCACACGAGTTCACAACTATGAAAGAGGCCACTTACCTTCCATCCGCTCGGGGCAGTTCTGAAGTACGGAAACTGTAATCGGTCGCCAGCACGTCAATAACGTCAGGTGCATCGTACATTGATGTAACATACTCTAGATTCTATCGCGTAGTAGATGTCCTCCAGCAATAATTTCTGGTTAGGTGACCCTTTGATAGCGTATCTAGTAAGCCCAGGTGTTAAAAAACATGCGCCGCCGCGGGGGGTTGTGATGACAATCGATACCCAAGCTGGGATCGATAAAGACGACACCTACCGGATTAGAGTCGAGTACGGATAGAATGGCTTGCTCCCAGGCGGCCCATCGCGCAAAGAGTCGAGGTTAATCGGCAGGCCACCAGTGATATCTTCAGCAGGATAGTAACCTCCAGACAAGTCTGGCTGCTCTGGAAGCATAGGTGAAATGCCTTGGGGCTCAGCGGTCTGCGCCATCGAAGAACGTAGAAAGACGACAAGTCAGAAATAAATGTACAGTGCCGAAGTCAGAGGCAAAGAAGGACAGAAAGAGCCTGGAGAGCCTGGTGAGACAGACAGATGGACAATGAGCAGAACGAGGTTGAATGACTGGTGGTCCCAGCCGGTCCGCTTATGTCAGTCATTTTCTCACGCTTCACGGTGCGCACGGACCCACTGAGAGGCGTCTGGAAGGCCACAGAGGTTGTCGGGAGGCAGCTGGGCATCGTTGAAAACGATCGCTGGGATGGAAGATGGTGGTTGGAAGGATGGCGTATTTGTTGTGCGACAAGGCTTTGGACACAACATGGGCCAACCGCCGTCGACAGAAGCAAAGCCTGCGTATACGATGCCAAAGTCACTACAAACAAATGCAACTCTATTTGTTCACTCCTCTCTGCAACTCACTATGAATTCCCGCTCGTCTCTTCACTCCTTTGCTGCTTTCTCGCCTGCTATACTCGGGTTTTGTGTTTGCAAAGCAGTTGCTCGCTGTCTGACGAGGCGGTGTGGCACACTGCTTTACGCGAAGTAAAGCCCTCTCCATTGGCCGACAATCACTTGCCTCGAGGTTGATCCAGGTTCATGCGACCTCTTTGCCTATTCGCAATAGATATCGCTAGTCTTTTCACTGCGTATACGGACTCTAGTATACCCAATTTATTCCAGGTCATCAGGCACTCGCTATGTTCATAGCACAGCGTACATATCTCGATTTCCATCGTTGGTATGCATTTACTGAAGGTTCGACTGCATCTGTGAGCTTCTACTGTCCATGGCAAAAATTGCACAAGCCGACGGTCGCACTTTGCAGCACGGTGGCTTGGGCTTTAGTGCAATACGTCAATATCTCTTACTTATTGTCTTCTTGTGGCTAATGCGAGACGATTCGGATGCTCTTTATATCTGTGTTACGGTCTCTGAAGTTCGTCTGAGTGAAGTCACTCAAATATAGATAGTGGATGACACGGCGCAGACACCCTTGTGTCTGCGTCGTTTTTGAAGCTGGCGTTTCTGTATTTGACAGCTACGATAACTTGTGGCATTTCGTCGTGCATTCGTTCGACACGAGGTGCCAGGACGTTTCTCTCTGGGAGATACCTTTGCTAAGCTGTCACGGCCACACTGCCAGTGGTCGCAAACTATCTAGTCCCACCTGGTTTTCGAAGCACGGTATGTGGCTCCAATAAAATCTAGTTTCGCTCACATCGCTTATTGTTCGTCATACCAGATTTTCGTTGTGTTTGTGATGCCGTTATCTATTCCTTTTCATACTCGGCTGCTTTGTCGTTTCGCCGCGTTAACGACGAGAGCGACTCTACGGGTCATGTCTCCACAACTTCTTGGTCCGGAGACTGAGTTTTTCCAAGGATCGTCCGAAGCGGTGCGAGCGTCTTGAACTCAGCGTCTTCTGTTTCTATTTTTCCACTGTTAATCTTGCTGTGGGTTTCCCTCTTGTCTTTGATTGCATTACGGCCTCTTGTCATGTAATTCATTGAAAAAATGCCCGCACTGGCTGCTCTTCGGAATGCCCTGTTGTAGCTCTTAGGATTGCTTCATCTTGTTCCCTGACCAACTTTATCTTCCCATTTCGTCGAGTTTATGGTCGTTATCTTTGTTACATACCTCAAGTCCAATCTGATTACGATAGTAGCATCGCGACTGCTTAAAGCTTTACTGAATAGTACTGAATTGTGCAGCATGAACGCCAATCAAACGTCAATGATAAGCTTTTGGAATGTTCCAGTGAAATGACCTCTTGAATTTTGACCTCGGGAGACGCAGGAATCGACGACGTGAGGTATGTAATTCATTGGTCAATGAACGTGCGTACAGCAATGCGCATTTATTGTTGATTTGAAGTCCAAAAACAGCAATTTTCTCACGATCATATGTAAGTGAGTAATGTGGCAACGCCTGCCCAACCTTTTTACTTGACTTTGACCCCGTCGAAGTCCTCTGACCTCCAACGAGGTCGACTGCAACTCATACTCTCTGTTCGCTGTTCTATTTTCCCTCGACAACATGGCCGCCATTCAGGAAGAGCATGCGCCTGACACAAGCAAGGTTGAGCCTGACTCCGTTCCGGAGAAGATTTCTGCATATTATTCTCTTGTCTTTCCCCGCTATACCTTCTACGTGCGGACCCTCTCAGTCTCCATAGGCCGTCGCTGCAATTTCGCGGGGGCGTCGTCTACCGAAGAGCCAGCTCCCGTCGACGTTGATCTTGGGAGTCTCAAATCCGTGTCGCGACTTCACGCCAAGATCGAGTATGACCAGGAAGAAGACCGCTTCTTTCTAGTCGTCATCGGCCGGAACGGTGCTTGGGTTGACGGCGTCTGGTCTAGAAGTGGGACCCGCGCGCCACTGGGTGAGCGGTGCGTGTTTGTTTGTCTACTTTGCAGAGTGGGCGTTTATCACTCTTTAGGTCACAGATACAGATAGCGTCCCGTACTTTCCATTTCGTGTTACCCCCACCTCCGCCCCCCGAAGACACTCCCACGCCGAGCACGGAGAATTCACGTCCGCGCTCCCCTTCAGTCGATGTTACATCTTATTCCCCACCTTCGTCGCTGCCGTCCCGCTCGCCTCCGCCCCCAAAGGAAGTCGCGGCCACTGTGCCACCTCCACCTCCGAAGTTGTCCGTATTTAAGACGGTCAGCAAGTCGACGACGTCAAAGAAGCGGAAGAAGGGCGGGACCGCCCAAGAGGCAAAGCCACGTCCTAAGCCAGAGGATATGCCGCCGAAGCCCCAGCTTACCTATGTACAACTCATTTATCGCGCTCTGAAGGGCATCGGGCACAAAGCGACGCTGCAAGAAATCTACACCTGGATCATGAACACATACGAGTATTACCAGTACTCCGATACGACGTGGATGGTACGCGGTGACTGTCTGTTTATCCATATATGAGGGATTTATTCTATGATAGACCTCGGTGAGGCATAATCTGTCGCTCAGCCCAGCTTTCAAGAAGCTCGAACGTTGCGGCGGTGACAGAGGAAAAGGTTTCTTCTGGTGTGTTGACGAGGAGTATGAGCCGACGCTGTTGCAACAAGAAGCAAAACAGGAGATGAAAGCGGAGGGGGCGAAGAAGAAGGGTAAGAATAACCCACCTTCTGAGCCTGCGCTCAAGCGCAGTGTGAAGGCGGAGCCCAAGCCGGATGTAATCCCCCATCCTGCACCTGAAGCTTCTGCAACCGCACCAGCGAAGGCGCCCAGTCCATCGACACGGCAACATCCTTCCATGATATCAGGCAACTTCGCCTATGCATATCCTCACCTCATGCAAGGTTATCTTCCAGGCATGTCATACCAGGGCATAAGTCAGCAGCAGTGGTCTATGGCCCAACAGAAACTTGCTTCCACATTAGACGTCAGCACCGGGCAGCCTATAATACCCTCGTCCACCCTTACCTCTGCGCTATCGGCAACATCTGCTCAGTCACATGCATCGTCGTCCCATCCCATGACTGCTCCCCAGCCCGTTGTAGCGGCCCAACCTATTGTATTGCAAGCTGCAACGTCACCGCCAGCGTCCACCTCTTTAGCAGCCATCCCCACCTCAACAACTTCTGCTACCCCGCAGAGCCACGTATCTCCGCCCGTGATCACGTCCACAATCACCTCATCGCATACGGCTGGTGATGTTTTCATTCCCATCGTCCGCGGTCCGATTCCTCCGACACACGCAGATTATGCGCCCGGGCATCCCAACAACAGCGCTAAGCGGGGCTACATGGTACTGCACGAGCGTACGCTCATCATCGACCCGGAGATCTTCTCTGACCTCTCTCCTGAGATGCTGCGCAACCTGGAGAAGACTGGTGCGCGGCGAGCGTTGCCCTTGTTGACCGCGCACATGGTGAAGGTTTTGAAGGAGCGAAGAAGGAAAAAGAATGGCAAGGAGAAAAGTGGCGGTGGAAAAGACCGCCCTTCGAAGCGCCCGAAGACTGTTCAGGCTGCGCGTGCGACTGCGCCGTTCACAAGGACGCCGTTGGTGCGCGGCACTATGACGCACGCGATTCAGCCGATTGATGTGAGCATTATTCCCTCGGATGATACACAGCCATTGGCAGCGCCGATCCCCAAACACGATCCGCTCATTGCTATCCCACTCCCGCCTGATCCTCCTGGTAATGCGGATACACTGCATGACCCCGGCACTCCTATTGTGGTTGTGGATGACTCGGATGACGAGCTGTCGAAATCCGCTCCGCCAACGAAGCGGCTCAAAGTCGAACATCGTGTTGATGTCGCCTCCGTATGACCATGGTCGTCTAGAAGAGATGATCCAATGGTATTTGGTCGTAGTGTCGACGACGGTAGTGGAACGTTCATTCACGGGCGTGCGTCAGTGGTGACATTTGTATTACTGTAACTCTTTCGTTCTTAGCGTGTATCAGTATCCTGTCTTCAGTCACGTCTGTGGTCATGTCGACGTCTTCGCGGCACATACTACTGTACAATGGCCTGTGGAGGCAGGTGCCACGTTTTTCGCATTTTCTTATTATCTCTCTCTTCGTCGTGCAATATACATGTGTACATACATAGCCACAATTCATCGTACTTTCAAGTTAACAGTATAATCTATAGTTCCTTGCTTGCAAATAGACGTTCGGGAAAACCACTTGCCTCGCAGAAGGCAGTGCACACACATCTATGGAGCGCTCAGGCTACCCACTATTTTGTACAGCGACAGCGCTCAATTTGGGTTGGTAATGGCAATGCGAACGGTGCAACCCACCGTCGTCCCGATATAGTAATGTATCCATAGCATAGAAAGTAGAGCGATACCAAAAGTATGGTGTGGATGCAAAGGATGCGCAGATGCAGGTCAAAAATTTCAGTTCTTGTGAATACACTCCCCATTGCCGCATCTCTGAAAACGTTGTGCGAGTGCTCGATGAATAGTTCGTATATGTAATATATTTATACATACTAGTAAGTATATGGTAATACTTCCTTATAGAGTACTGCATGATTCATGCGCTCAATTCCAAAAAAATTGTCTTCGTGAATTTTGCACCCATGGCTTACTTATCCGTCTGACAGATCTATTCTACACCCTATTCCGACCATCGTTGTAAGAGGAACAACGATTTACATCGAATTTAAAGCTGGCGACCCTTTTTTTGTACAAAACAAGTGGTGGCTACCCTGAGCACTCCGAAGGCTCGTAGTACAATTAATTGTGCGAGCCAGGGGTGCGTCCATCACACGTTCGACATACCGTTACCCAGTCAAATATCACCAACATCTATTATCAATGAGTGCATTTACGAGCGAAGAGCGGTCTCCGACGGGTGCTGCGAAGAATGCGACGGGCATGCAGTCACTTTGAAGACAGATATGTCAAGAAAAATATGAACGGTACAAGATTATACTACAGATGGTGTGCCCAAGATGGTATGTCCGCGGGAATGGTGACGAAAACCACACCTCAAAGTGCACCATGCCCACCCGTAGACCCGAAGCCGCCTGCGCCTCGGAGGGTCTCATCGAGGTCCTGCATCGAACGACGGAAGTCAGAGAAAAAAGCCATGAAACCTGGTAAGAGGACTCACCGCCACCTCTAGAACAGCCGGGTTGCAGATTTTTTCTATAATAAGCTGGGCTATACGGTCACCCTCTTCAACTACGGAACGTGCGTCAACCTCGAGGCAGGGAAAAAATGCACTGAAAATATTCTTTACCTTGGAAGTCGCAATCAGAGTAGTTGAACAGCAGGACAAAGACTTTGCCTCTGTAGTCCGCGTCGATGACGCCCGCGCCGGTGTCAATCATGAATTTTGATGCTGTACCATAGTCGGAATAACGACTACAGACAATTGGAAGCAACCCACCGAGTCCACTGCGTGGCGCGACGCGCCCGTACGTCCCTGGGGGTACGGCAATCGATATGTCGGTGTCGACGAGGGCCTTCCCACGCGCTGGAACAACCATTTTCACAGAACTTACAAACGAAGACGCGTAAGCTTCTATTTTGGTTTACTAGAAACGCGACCCGTCGTGCACCTATACATATCATATCCCGCTGAGAGGGGCGAGCCGCGCGTCGGAACCTTGGCTTTGTCTGTGTGACGCTTCACGAGAAGGTCGGCCAGAGGAACCGCAACAGGAGCAGGCTCGTGGTCCGTCTTGCGTTTCTGGGGAACAGAAGGACCGTCCATGAATTCGACTTCTTCGATGGTGGGGGGTGTACCGAGAAAGAGAAACCTGAACTCAATAAATACCACGGTTGAACTTTTTATAGCAGGCGCGTCAGTCACGTTGCATCAGAGAACGACCACGTGACTGATGGAAGATCCCTGATCACTAATCAGTTCTTAGAAGCTTTCCAAGGCGTTACATGTTACAATTTACCACTGCGGCAGCGAAGATAATCTGGTCAGCGCGTTTATGACAAGATTTCCCATGACTATCGTTTAAAAACAAGAGAGATAGAGAGAGAGATTGCGACGTTGAGCATATACACGCAGAGGTCGGATGTTGGCAACTTATACACAGGTGGCATCTCTTTCTAATCGCCCACCATCAAAGACTCCGGATTGCACACCGATAAGCTCGCCGGCGACTAACTCTTAAGTACTCAAATACACTGCCCAACGTGTAACTCCGCTCAACTCTACGAACCTCGACAACGTCGCAAAATGTCATCTTCCCTGACACTCGATTCTTCTATATTGATTGTCGGCGGCGGTGGCACCATCGGTTCATCCACAGCACTGCATCTCGCCCGCAAGGGGTACCGCAACGTCCGTATCCTTGACGTCTATCCTATCCCTAGTGCGCAGAGCGCCGGAAATGATATCAACAAGATCATGGGTACGAGCCTGCGCAATCCTGTCGACAAACGGCTTAGTGTAGGTGCGGAGGAAATGTGGTCAACCGATGAGACATTCAGACCGTATTACCATCGCACCGGTCGGGTCCGTAATCGTCATATATAACTGGATGTTCGGTATTCATGTTGTCTTAGCTTGATTGTGCAGGGAAACCGGAAAGTATCGCGAACTTGAGGGACGACTTAGAGAAGCTCCAAGCGGCTGGCCTAGGACACACCGTAAAATGGTTAGACAACGAAGCTTCTATTATTGAGCATGTGCCGCAGCTGGAAATGTCTCCCATCCAAGTGAGTATTCTTGGATGCCGATATAAACGAACTTCCATCTGACTCGTAGCATAGGGATGGAAAGGGTTGTATTTTAAGGATGGCGGCTGGCTGGCTGCGGCCAAAGCCATCGACTCTGTTGGTCACGAGTTACAGCGGCGCGGTGTGCAGTTTACGTTCGGCGCGTCAGTGCTCTGCGTCTGAGGGTGAGCTTGTCATCATCTGACCATTTTGGATAGGTCCGGCACCTTCAAAAGTCTTATTCTCGCTGAGGATGGGAAAGTCTGCCTCGGAGTTTGCACGGAAGATGGTACAAAATGGTATGCGGATCGTGTTGTCCTCGCTGCAGGTGCGTGGTCTCCGGCGTTGGTAGACCTCAAGGAACAATGCGTGTCAAAGGTCACCAATCCCTATTTCATTCTCTGGTTTATTTTCTGAGTCTGATCCAGTAGGCATGGGGCTACGCGCACATGCAGCTCACGCCAGAAGAGGCTTCCCAATACGCAGGATGTCCCGTCGTATATAACGAAGACCTCGGCTTCTTTTTCGAGCCAAACGAGTGGGTTTCTCTCCGTCCTCGTTGACACTGCGAACACCAGAACGTTCCCTGCTAACACTCAGCCATTTCTTCTTTCGTTCTAGGCACGGCGTGGTCAAAGTCTGCGACGAATTTCCCGGGTTCACGCGATATAAGTTGCACCAGCCGTTCGGCGCACCTGCACCAACCATGGTGTCTGTACCACGATCGCACGCTCGTCATCCGACTGATACATACCCCGATGTTTCAGAGGTTACCATCAGCAAGGCAGTAAGTGTTTTTTTGCCTCGGTTTGAGGACAAGGACCTGTTCAACCGCGCGCTATGCTGGTGCACGGACACGGCGGACGCCAATTTGCTCATTACCGAACATCCGGAGTGGCAAAATTTTTTCCTGGCGACAGGCGACAGCGGGTGAGTGGGAGCGACTCTTGGAATTTTATTTGAATAACAAGCACGTTGACAACGGTGCGTTAAAATATTTCACTTTGTAGACACTCCTTCAAACTGCTGCCCATCGTAAGTTGTTATGTTTAATATGTTACCACCACTCATGGCGGTACACGCCGATGTTCCAACTTTAGATCGGAAAATACGTGGTTGAACTGCT
Source organism: Fistulina hepatica ATCC 64428 (assembly GCA_000934395.1). Classification (NCBI taxonomy): domain Eukaryota; kingdom Fungi; phylum Basidiomycota; class Agaricomycetes; order Agaricales; family Fistulinaceae; genus Fistulina; species Fistulina hepatica. The sequence continues at coordinate 186,388 of KN882045.1, read as the reverse complement.
TGAAGGAACCTTAAAGCCGGATATGCGCGAGGCCTGGCGTTGGCGTCCAGGTTCCGGAGACGCAAGGAAGTCCCGTCGTGCCGCACGCGCGAAGGATCTGGCCGACCTTCCAGGCTGGCGCCACGATCCGTTCAACGTTCAATGGGAAAACGAGTACCCCACATGACCTGGTCAAGCCTGAACGTGGCCTGAACCTCAGAAAGCGGAGAACACTCTGGACGCCTCGTGCTGCGTCACGCTCTGAGGAGGGAAGGAACCTACAGGCAAATGTGATGGACTTATACGTACAAGTGTAACAAACGCTAGTAAGTACATATTTATATTGTGTCAGTACTTCGACGTATTCTACCGCATCCGTGCTTGTAAGCAACGCCCTGGGTGGACCGAACTGTCTGAAGATATGAATGGGATACCGCATTGCGCTAGATTACACGGGCGAAGCGCCGCGAGCTACGGAATGCTCCCTGGACTATTTCCAGGTTTGACAGAGGTGTAGTACTTGCTTATCATCGTGATAATGTGTGTACTGGTAGCGACCTCTCATAGCAAAAGTCGCGCTGGCAGTGCCACAACGATATCTCATTTGGAGCGCACCAGTTCAACAGCCAAAGTCTAGAGAGTCCTGGCGTGAATTTCGCCACCAAGGAATCAAATGGAAGAAGATGACGCGGACGGGAGAAGCAGACTACTGGTAGGCAAAGTACACCGAGTGTTCATATCTATGAACGTGTATGCGTTACTCGAGATCACCGATCCAAATGAAATACGATTCGCGTTGTTCGAGGTGGCGCGCTTCTGCCGCGGTCAAGTCATGAAGACAATTCAAAGTTGGCTCGCCAGAGAGAGCGCGCTAAATGGTAAGATGCACGGCGTACGTTTCATATCAAGCGAGTGCATGCAGACTTAGTGACAGACAGACGTCGGAGAAGACTGATCGATTACATAGAAATGGTTTTCAAGAGAAAAGACAACTTTGCAGAAAAGAGAGCTACATACAAAGAACACGGATGTTGGCATTTATAGACCGGTAATAACAGATAACATTCCAGGAGATCAGAATTCCGTTAGTCGTTGTTAGTATCAGGCCAGGGTATCGCAGGTGCGTGGGACGTAATAATCATAGAGATCTGTACCTCTCCTGCATCCTCTTGCGGGCAGAATACTTTATCGATGAGCAGCTGGGGAGCAAAGCGGGAAAGGGGGATACTGAGCGGGCCGTGTGAGCGCCGCCTCCTCGACAGAGGCATTCGTGAGCAGAGACCGTTGGGAGCAATGTCTGGTCGATGAAAAGGGAATAAATAGGCACCTGTGTGAGTCCAACGTGCGTAAGATGAACAAATGGGGAAGGGGAGGACCGGGAATCAAACGAGGTGGTTCGGACCAAACTAGACTGAGCCACCAGACAATCATCCATCTACACACCAGCCCGTCAAGCACGTTCGCAGTGGCTAAAGTCGCGACGCACTCGAAGGAGGCCAGGAAAAAAAAAACGCAACGAAGACAGCTCGCAACGCGGCCATTGCTCGAGCTCCGCATGCACGTGCCACCGGGATATGATCAGCACAAAACTTTGGACGTAACCGAACTTAACCTCTGCCATTCATCTCATCTCCTCCATCCCCCTTGAACCAGCGAACTCGCCATCCTTTTCGTTCTTATAGCTCATCGACCTTAGACTGCTTGCCTGCGCCGACGGCCTGCTCCGTTTATAAAACTTGTACGTTTCTTCCCGTCTTATCCTCTCTGTAGATCCTAACCCGAGCTATCTCTGTTCCCGTCCCCATCGCTTGCAGCCTCACGTTGTCTATGGGTTCTGTCGGCGATGCCAGAAGCCATAAGCAGCAATATCGCTCCCTGCCATTCCAATCGACGTCTTCGGTCTCCACTCCAACTCTCTCCCATCGCTCGTCGCCCGATCCGTTCGCCAAAGGCGCATCAATTCTCCGTACCTCGGAGCCGAAGTCGGCCCCTCTTACGCATTTCAGCCAGGAGGAAGATGGTAGCCGTACCGAAAGGTCTGCACATCGCAAGCTTTTCTCTATCCATCGACAACCCCACAGGATGGCCAAGAGGGCGCTGACTCTCCCATCCTCTCCTAAACCAAAACATAGCACCCTTCCATCCTCTGGGTCTCGCAGGTCCAGTTCATCAGCGTCTTCTTCCTCATCAGCGTCTACCTCACCCGCCGCAGACAACCATACCTCCGCCTCTGGCATTGGTCGGAAAGTCGCTGCCACCCTTAATCTATTCCGAGAAACATCAGACGCTCCCGTCGAGCCGTCTGAGCTGCCGTCCAATATGCGCCGCAATCAGTCGGCTGGCAATTCTGAGGAACTCGCGCAGGCTCAGTTTGAATTCCTCAAGCTTTCCGAATGGCCCGCTCGCGAGTCTGCTGTATTACGCCGTGAGAAGAGCGCCACCACCCTGAGGCGTATTCCTACCAGGGAGAGCACCCGCAGCGCGAGGGCGGATTCTGGAAAGGAGCATCAGATGTCCATTTCTACCCGGTCCAATATTATGGGCGACTTGTTGCAATGGTGTGATAGCATTGTGGGTAGGCAAAATTTCGAACGTGGTAGAAGACGCGACCGTTCGCCAGGGACTAGCGATGACCACCATTACCGTCTGCAGCACGTCGAAAACGTTAGCACAACACCTACATCTCCCGCGCGCACTCTTACATTTCCTTCGACGTCGCGATCACCTTCTCTGCGCCATTCTCCACACAAGTCTCATACCGACTCGAGAGCGCGGTCCGGTGATCTCCGCCCACCAGATTCTCATCCCGCTTCACGTTCGCCTTATCTCGGTAGGTCGCCAGTGACCATTCAGGTCCCGTCCTCGTCTCGTCCCATCTCTCCTGCTTATTCCCCCTGGTCTACCGACGAGGAGTCAGCATGGGAAACGACGTCTGTCTCGACAACCACTTCCGCCACAAGTGCCCATCATGCCGATCACCATTCTGAGTCCGATCAGGACGATAACGATGATGGTGTGCATGACTTCGGCAGTGACGACGGCCTATTCAACCTTGAAATACCAGACGCAGCTCGTGATGCTTTGCCACACATTCCCTTGCATCCTTTTCGCAATCAGGTTGGTGGCCACAATGCCATTTACAAGTTCACCAAGCGGGCCGTCTGCAAGGTCAGTTACTCTTGTGTCAGTGAGCTCATGAAAAAAAATCCTGATTTCTTTATTCAGCCCCTCGTGTCCCGGGAAAATTTGTTCTATGAATCTGTCGAACAAGAGGCGCCTCCGCTCTTGGCTTTCATTCCACGGTATCTTGGAGTCATGCTGGTGACATATCGACGTGTACCGAAGTCTTCTATGGCTCCTCGCTCTCCTGGCCGTACACCCCGTCCACCGCTCCACAAGGCAGCTACCGACCGACCCAAGGCGTCGTCTAGCATTGATCGCGCTGACTTCAATGGTGATACTGTTGTGGACGAAGACGGCGATTCGGACACTACGGAAGCTGAGATGCCTGAGGTCGCGCTAGATGCACGTAACCGGCATATCATTCCGGAGTGGATTCTCCAAAGCGGAAGGCATCGCTCTTTTTCTTCTTCCCATGCATATCGTACGCCCTTTACCCCTCGTCGTTGTGTCCAATTTGGTGGTGGCACGTCGTCCAGTCCCGACCTGGCACCGGACTCTCCCTATCGGTCCAACGGCACATACAACCCATCCGGGATAGCTCAATCCAGTCCGCTAGCACTATTTCCGCCTTTCTCGCCCAGTGAATTTGATGTCCCCACTCCTTCCAATGCTCCTAATCAGGATTGGTCGTTAGAGTCGAACGAGATACGTACTGTCTTCCGGAAGGCTCTTTCTGATGACTTCCCGCGCCCAGGACTACGCCCGTTCGTATCTGACGGGGCAATTCATCCCTCTGCACCGTGGTTCGGAGGCCGAGGGTCGACCATGGTGAATACGCGATTGAAGGATCACGTTTTTAGCACAGTTCTGAGGCGATTCCGCCATCGCACTGGTGGACGTCATGCCAGTGGTGGATATCGCACCGAGGACGAGGGCGAGTTTGCTGACGGTGAGGACGACAGTGTTGCCTCACCTGGGCGTCCCCGATCACGAAAATGCAAAAGTAAAACCGTGAGCCAGGTCGACCGCCTCCGCCAGTCGGAGTCTCTGCAACGCGACTCTTTGCGTCGTGTTCAGAGCGAAGCCGTAATAGCGAGTCCCGCCAAACTTAAGGCACTTGCCCTCGAGCAGAAGAAGAGCCAAGTGCTCATGGATGTCTTTGAAATGGACTTCGACGACGAGGCGAAGCAGAACTCGTGGAATGGGTTGGATATTGGTCCGTCTGTCGCCCGCAAGCGTAGCCGATCCCGTTCCGTGCAATTCCCGCCGTCAAGGGTCCTTTTCCGTGACGGGTCAACTTGTCTGCATAAACCGTCCCCCGCCACACCTCTTCTCGATGCAATGCCCGATCCCACCGTCACACGACAGAATCATTTCATTCTCATGGAAGATCTGACTGGACGGCTCAAACGGCCGTGTGTCATCGACTTGAAGATGGGCACCCGCCAATACGGTGTCGATGCTACGCCGGCCAAGAAGAAGAGCCAGCGCAAGAAATGCGAGCGAACAACAAGCAAGAAGCTCGGTGTCCGTGTTTGTGGCATGCAGGTAAGGCGTCTTGATCTGTCTCGCTGTTTATCCCAAGTTAACGTCTTCGTAGGTCTGGAATAATGCTACACAGTCCTACCTCATTCAAGACAAGTACAAGGGACGCAGCTTACGCCCGGAACATTTCTCGTCTGTGCTGGCTTCGTTTTTGAACGATGGCAACCAACTTTTGGCCCACCAAATACCTGTCTTGTTACCCAAGCTTTACGCCCTAGCGCGTATCATTTATCGGCTGAAGGGTTATCGATTCTATGGCTGCAGTCTCCTACTTATTTATGACGGGGACCCAGAAGCGCAAGAGGCATTCTGTACTTCGGCTTTGGAGCATCCGTCGTCTCGTAGCAAACGTGGAGAGTCCATGGAACGTCGGCGGAATGACGGGCAGGGCGATAAACCCCGACTGCGTCGTGCGCACAGTGAAGACCTCTTGGATGGTCCTGTAGGTAAACGTTCTACCAACCGTCGCAAACGTGGAGAGGTCAACGTTCGCATCGTGGATTTTGCGCACACGACAACTGGTCGGGATTGGATACCTTTACCAGACTCCAAGCGTCAGTCAGCCGATGCCTTCACGATATCTTCTTCTAGTGGGTATGATACGAAGGTAGACCCTGCAACTGGATTTATTTACGCACGTTTCCCGCCTCATTACCCCGAAGAGCCGGACCGTGGTTTCTTGTTCGGGCTGAAGAATATAGCTGCGGCACTGGAAGATATCTGGAACGACGAGCGGCTGCGCCGGATGAAGGCGTCGCGGGACAATCCTGCGGCGGCGGTATATCAGCTTCCGCCACTGTCCACGGACGGCAAGGAAATTTTTGAGGAAGTTTTTGGACCACGGGATAGGGACCTTGAAGAAGGGGACTTTCACGCGTTGCTTTCGACATAGTTATCCTGTTTGTGATTATATTGTCTTGCACCTGTATATCTCATTGATCACGCATGCATTTGTTGACTTCTTATAGACGCTGTATCCTTATAGTATTTTTTTTTTTTCACAACTGGTTATTTTTTTGCGTTCTTTGGCATGCATGATATAATCCCCAGGGACGCTTGCTTCTGCCAGTTCTGGGACTTTCCAGAAAAAGTGTTTCGTATCACGTGACTGACGGATGACTACGCGAGTTTCTTGACGCGAATTCATGAATATTTTACAAACATACTTCCATCTTGTACTGGTTATTCATACATCGCATTCGCTTTTGACACCATGGCTTCGATTTCTGAGAAGATGGACGTCGACGAGACCGCCATCGATGAGGGTCTTTATTCCCGTCAGCTGTGAGTTAGCTGTGGCTTTGAGGCAGGCGCGCGTCTTTGACCCCCTCACGTCCGTGGAAATCCAGATATGTGCTTGGCCACGAAGGTAATTTGTGGGAGCCCCATCAATATGAAGATAGGACTCAATCGTGCCGTTTCTTTAGCTATGAAGCGCATGGCCGCCTCGAACGTGCTTATTGTCGGCATGCGTGGCTTGGGTGTCGAAATTGGTGCCACATATTGCTTTCGCGTACGAGGTAGTTGTGTCAACTCATTACTCCATCTTTTATAGCGAAGGATGTTATTCTTGCGGGCGTGAAATCTGTCAGCATATTCGACCCCGAGCCCGTCGCCATTCAAGATCTCAGTTCGCAGTTCTTCCTAACGAAGGAAGACGTCGGCAAGCAGCGCGGCAAGGCTGTATTGCCTCGTCTATCCGAATTGAACGCGTATGTACCTGTCCGAAATATAGAAGGCGTTGTTGGGCAGGCGATCACACTAGATCTCGTGAAAGGTTTCCAGGTACGTGTTTCGTAGGATATTTTGGAATTTGTCGTGTAACAACTCGTGGCTGGGCAGGTTATCGTCTTGACTGGCGTCTCCTTGTCCAAGCAACTTGAGATCAACGATTGGACACACGCGAATGGGGTGCATTTCATCTCGGCGGACACGCGCGGTCTGTTTGGGTGGGTAGTCAGGTCCGCAGTAAGACGTCGGTGTTGTCTAATGCATGCTGCAGCACGGCATTCAACGACTTCGGCCCCAAATTCACCTGTGTTGACCCCACCGGCGAACAACCACTAACTGGAATGATAGTGTCGGTCGACAAGGCAAGCCTAGCACCTCAGGTAGCGCTCGTTCCCTGAATTTTTTTTTTGCGTTCAGGGCAGTGAGGGTCTGGTGACATGCTTGGACGAGACGCGGCACGGTCTCGAGGATGGCGACTTTGTGACTTTCTCGGAAGTTCAGGGAATGACCGAGCTGAATGGTTGCGAACCCCGCAAGATTTCTGTGAAAGGCCCTTACACGTTCACCATTGGCGACACTAGCAACCTTGCAGATTACGTCCGTGGCGGTATCTTCACTCAGGTGAAAATGCCCAAGATCATAGATTTTGTGAGCGCGTCTGTTGGCTTTGTTTCTTGTCGGATTGCTGATGCAATAATAGAAATCTCTTCGCGAGTCCCTCAAGTCTCCTGAATTCTTCATCACCGACTTTGCTCACTTCGAACGTCCTGCTACCATGCATGCGGCGTTCCAGGCCCTTTCTCAGTTCGAGGAGCAACATAAGCGGTCGCCCCGCCCTCGGAACAAGGAGGATGCGGAGGTCGTTGTTGAGCTTGCGAAGAAGATTGATGCCGACATTGACGAGAAGGCCGTCACTGAGCTTGCTTACGAAGCGACAGGAGATCTCTCCCCCTTAAACGCTGTCATTGGTGGCTTCGTCGCGCAAGAGGTCTTGAAGGCATGTTCCTCTAAGTTCCACCCGATGGTCCAGCACATGTACTTTGACTCCCTCGAATCTCTCCCGGACGTGCTGCCCTCTGAAGCCGACTGCCAGCCGGCTGGATCCCGTTACGACGGCCAGATCGCTGTATTTGGTAAACAATTCCAGGACAAGGTCGCCAACCACCGTCAATTCTTGGTCGGCTCTGGTGCCATTGGCTGCGAGATGCTGAAGAACTGGAGTATGATTGGTTTGGGCGCTGGCCCGAAGGGTGCTATTCATGTCACGGATCTGGATACCATTGAGAAGAGTAATCTGAACCGTCAATTTCTGTTCCGTGCGAAGGACCTTGGCAAGTTCAAGTCGGAAGTTGCCGCTGAGGCCGTTTCTACTATGAACCCTGAACTGACTGGCAAAATTCACTGCCGTCGTGAGCCCGTAGGGCCTGCCACAGAAGGTGAGCATGAGCATGACTTTGGCAGCTTTTTACGTGCACGTAACCGCTGTCGTTTTAAGATACGTACGACGACGAATTCTTTGCGAACATTGACGGCGTTACCAATGCCCTGGACAACGTTAAAGCTCGTGAGTCTACAGCTGCCTTATTACGTCCCATGCTTAATTGTTTTTAGGTCTATACATGGATCAACGCTGTGTATTCTATGAGAAGCCTTTACTGGACTCGGGGACCCTTGGGACAAAAGGAAATACTCAAGTTATCATTCCTCACCTAACAGAATCGTACGCCTCATCACAAGACCCGCCCGAGAAGGAGACACCTTCCTGTACAGTCAAGAACTTCCCAAACGCTATTGCACACACGATTGAGTGGAGTCGCACGTTATTCGACGATCTTTTTGTCAAACCTGCCCAGGCCGTGAACTCGTACTTGTCGGAGCCTAACTACCTTGAGAGCACGCTGAAATACTCTGGCCAACAAAGAGAGCAGATCCAGCAGCTCCTCTCATACCTTGTTACCAACAAGCCCTTAACGTTCGAGGAATGTATCGTTTGGGCGCGTCTCCAGTTCGAAGAAAAGTTCAGCAACGACATTCGCCAACTATTGTACAGTCTTCCCAAGGACGCTGTTACCAATACCGGTCAACCATTCTGGAGTGGTCCTAAGCGAGCACCTGATCCGTTGGTTTTCAATTCGATGGATGTAAGTACGCATGCCGTAAGAGTCTCGGCTGTTTATGGGTTCGACTTCTCTCTGTCTAGTCTATGCACCTCGACTTCATCGTCGCTGCGGCAAACTTGCATGCCTACAACTATGGCTTGAAGCCTACTAGCGACATCGATAATATCCGGAAAATTGCCGACTCGGTGATTGTCCCGGAATTCACGCCGAGGAGCGGTGTCAAGGTCCAGATCAACGAAAACGAGCCTATTCAACAGGGTGCAGACGTCGGTTCGTGTAGTTTTGATTATCTTCCAATTATTATCTTTGAGCGAATTTTATTGATAGATGGCGACGACATCGAGGAACTCGCTGCTAAAGTGCCTGCGCCATCTTCACTCGCCGGGTATCGCTTGTCACCCGTCGAGTTTGAGAAAGATGACGATACGAACCACCACATTGACTTCATCGCGGCTGCGTCGAACCTGCGGGCCACCAACTATAATATCACGCCTGCTGATCGTCACACTACAAAACAGATTGCTGGTAAGATCATTCCAGCGATTGCGACTACGACTTCTCTCGTCACCGGTCTTGTGTGCTTGGAGCTGTACAAGGTTCTCACTTCCCCAATAGAAAAGATTGTTGCCCCGCTGACCCCTTCGTAGATCATCGACGGAAAGAGGAGGCTTGAGCAATACAACAACGGGTTCGTCAACCTCGCCTTGCCATTCTTCGGGTTCTCCGAGCCCATTGCGGCCGCCAAGAATAAATATGACACGACGGAGTGGACGCTTTGGGACCGGTTCACGTTCAAGGGCGATCCAACCCTCAAAGATGTCGTAGACTACTTCCATGAGAAGCATAAGCTTGATGTATCGATGGTCAGCCAAGGCGTCAGCATGCTCTGGAGTTCGTTCATCGGAAAAAAGAAGGCACGTTCGCCCGGTGGTTGTTGTTACGGACAGTGTATTGATATTAATTCCCTTTCAGAGTGAGGAACGTCTTCCTTTGAAGTTCAGTAAGCTAGTGGAACGTGTTAGCAAGAAGCCGATACCGCCCCACGTCAAACATCTCATCGTAGAGGTCATGGTATGTGACGAGGACGGCGAAGATGTAGAGGTGAGTCTTTGCATGCTGGGAAGTGGAACATGCAATTCATAAGTCACACGCAGGTTCCTTTCATTGTTGTACACATTTAATTCTTCCATGCGTTATTCAAGTAGTTGTACTAATACATATCGTGTAAGTAATTGCAGATGAACTAGTATCTTGTTCCATTGAAAATAGATGAGTTCTGGCGTACAAGTGTGTTTTATCAGGGCTGGATTTGGAAAGTTGATTTCGTCTTGCATTTTCCTAGGCCGAAATTCCAAAGCAAACTAACATAACAGACCAGTGATGCGACTCAACACACGGTCTCTAGGCGGTGGCCGTTCGGCGTTTGACGGCTATTGATCCGTGTATCTCTCCGCGGGTTACCTGCTGTTGCAATTGTTCTTTCACCTTTCCACCCACTTCTTTCTTCAGGGAATCGATGATGGTCCCCAGCCATGTACTCAGCGTGCACCGTTCACTATCTCACCCCATACTTTCAGCCGATGAATGGATACAGGTCATGCACTACCTGTCTCCGCAGGATATATTCGCGTTAAGAAAGGTATCTGTTGCCCACGTTTGTCGGTGCTCTGTTGACTGATTTGAGCTTTGCTCAGACGCAAAAATATATTTCCAGAATTACCAAATATAGAACCGTTTGGTTGGATGCTCTCCGTCGTATTTGTGAGGATTATCAAGTCTACGTTCCAACCTATCCGTGGGACACCATTTCTGTCCCCCAGTTGGAACGTGCAGCTATTGCTCCTACACGGTTCATGTCCAAATGCACAACAGCCAATGACGTGGGGCAGCTGGAGGATTCTCGCCGCACTTTGGATCTGGACATCTATACACCAACTTCTTTCCACGATAATACACCAATACATCAAGTCATCCTTTTGAGAGGCGGGCGTTATTTGTTTACGCTCACCGACAGATTGTTCCAAGTTTGGGATCTTGGGTTTTCGGCTGATGATCCAATCAATCATTGTCCGCTCGAAAACCTGCCTATCGCTCCCAACACGTATTTTCGTCTTGTTGATTCTTCACCTGACGGTTACCAGCTAAGATTTATGCTCCATGCTACATTCCCCGGCATGTACGTTTGTCACCATGCTTTCCCCTTCGAAACCTGACTCTTGTGCTTTCAGTGATGATGTCCACGAAGCAAAAATATACGAATTCGATGTATCTAGATTGTCTAATCGCCTTCGGGAGATGAAATCGTTGAAATTACCGGCACCTTTCAGTTTTCGGAGTCTGAGTGCATTCAGCGGTTTATGCGGCTTTCGTTCGGGGACTCGCGTATGTGTTTGGGATACCGTCAACAATTCGTTTGCTTGGTGGGAAGTTCCAAATTTGGAGGATGAGGTACGATCCTTCTATAATAACCCATCGTCAGGACCTATCTTCATGCTTGTCTTACAGGTTCTATTCGGAGGCAACAACAGTTTTATCTGTGTTCTGCCGGAGGAAATTTTGGTCCACAAAATACCCGAGCTGCATCCCCTTCCTGAAGATGGTAGACTTCCCGAGGTTGATGTAGTCACATCTTGCTATTCTGTTCCGACCCCATTTTCCGATTTCCATATCTGTTATATGGAGCGTTGGGCTGATCGAACTCGTTCAGACCTCCCACGTCCCATTCGTTTCGATCTCATCAGACCAGCCACCGGTGGGTTGCCAGGAGATTGGTATGGACCACTACTTGCGCGTTATGCCTTGACCGCCGATTCCCGCACGGATTCCGCCTTTCCTGCTTGTATACCCCGTAAGCTCAGCGAGACCAGGGAGCCATCATTGGAGCTCTGCACGCAACTTGAGTTGCAATGGGTGGGCGACTATATCACGTTCTACAATGCAAGCACAGAGATCATGTTGGCAATTTCGGAAGGAGAGGAGGGGAGGCCCATGTATGTTGACCTGACGGAGAAAGATGCCCTGCTCGCTCTCCATAACTCGTGGGATTTTGATGTTTGTCCTTTCTCCGGTCGACTTTGCCTGACCACAGAAGAACGGAGAATATCTATCAGGGATTTCCTCTTCCCAAAATGAAGTATCGTAACGGTCGCTTTTGCCATGCATGTATGCTTCAATATTTACAGTTCAGTATACCCAGGATACTTTATTTAACCTACTTTTCTTTACTAACTCATGCAGCAAACAGTATACAGTTACTGATTTACATGAATCCAAGAACAACGGTGGACGGGTATTTATGCATATTTGATCTTAAATATCCAACGTAATAGTTTCAAAGAGGAAATCGTCGTCATGAAAAAGAATTCGAAGGCATGCGCACACAACAGTCATAAACAATCATAACGGTCAAACATGGGTCGGAGATGCAAGACGAAATCTGGAAAGTGATATATACACAACAGAACCAGGAAATACAACAACCCAACCTACTTCCACGTTGGCTTCGCCCCGTTCCTCAAACTAGTATCAATGCTCGAGTTCCCCTCGGAACTGGGTAGAGAGCGTAGTCTTAACGAGCTGATGCCCAAAGCCCGAGACGAAATCGACGAGCGCTTCGACCGTTTCGCTGGGCTGCTGACCGCTCGCTGTGCTGAGATGGCTGATTCTCGGCGGTCAAGCTGGGGAATCATGCTTGATCGGCGGCGATTCTTCTCGCTGCGAAGAGGACCGATGTTTGAGCGACGTCGAGAACCGCCTTTAATCATCGACCTCGGCGTAGCAGGAACCCGCTTGGCAGGAGTTGCTAGCCCGCGAGACTCGCGTGAACGCTCGCGCGTCTTACCGGCCGTAGCGTTACGAGACGTCGCTGCACGACAAGCCGAAATAGACTCGACCCTATTTAGTTGGTTAATGCTACGGTCTGCCAGCGGATTGACACGCCGCCCGGCGGCATCTTCTGCCTGCTCTTCATCATCTTCTGCGAGACTCCCTAACGCAGACCTAGTCTTCGACTTGAGGAAACTGGGATCCAGGCGGTTGGGTCGTGGTCGAACGGTACGTGCGGCAGGTTCGCGTATTGGCGCAAGGAACGACGACGAACTGACACCGGTGCTGTCGTCCTCCCATTCGCTCTCAGAACCGCACACGGAAGGCGCACGTGGTAATGAAGAGTTCCCTTGACTAAGGGTGAATGTACTATCATCGAAGGAAAGTTGGGGAATGGAATCGTCGAGTTTGCCCTGCCCGGCTTCGTCTTTCCACTGAACATTCTTGCTATGCTTCACCACCCGCCGTTCTTTGTCTGACACACGTCGATATGGTAAGCTAGCTATGCTAGACCGCAGTGACTTGCGAGGAGTACGATGATTTCGTCGTGGCTCATCTGCAGACGATCCTAGAGCCGGCTGGCGGTGCCCTGCTAAACTCCGGCGAGCAATGTTCCCCGTAGAGGCAGAGCTGGCTCTACGGTTGAAGGTGCCAAAGCCCTTGAAATTGTCAAGCTGAGTGATTTCGAACGACCGGTCGTCGACCGTGTACTCTGCGGTAGAGTGGCCAACAAGCTGAGTGAACGCATCGTCGTTTTTCTCTCTGAGCGCCTCCAGTGCGCTCGACACTTCCCTTGTCACGTCCCCGATGTTCCCGCCCGGTTTTCCGTTTTCCTCCTTGAGCAAGCTGGCCATTTCACCGACCTTGACCGTGCCGCGCCCCAGCATGCCGACCAGATTGACAAGGACCTGAGCCATATCCTCGACACCATGTTTCATCGCGTTGCGCTCCTCTTCCGCCTTCAGGCGTTCTATCTCGGCTTTGTTCGCTTGGGCAGCCAGACGTACATTCTCGACACTGATCTCATCAAGCCGATTGGATTTGCGCTCCGACACAGCGCGCATCGCTGCCTCGAACATGGCGCTCGAGTTCTGAGAACGCTGAAGCCGGGTATGCAACGACGAAGTGGACTTCGTCGCATCCTCTTCCGGCCGCGCGAGCGCCTGAAGTAAGCCACGTTCGGTCTCGAGTTCGACGGGTAGGGGACCGTTACTGGCTTGTTGATCGATCTCGCTGAGACGAGTACGAATGGCAGCCAGCTTGGTCTCTGCGACTGCAATCTTGCCTGCGCACAAGGCGCCATCGACAATGGAAGTCTGAGTCTGCTCCTTGCGTGCAACGATGTCCTTCTTCTCGCGTTCCACCTCTGCGGCAGCCTCCGCTTTCTTCCGGCGCGCGATCTCCGCTTCTGCAGCGTTTTTGCCCACGAGCTTCGCTTTCAATTCGGCGATCTCGATATTCAGCTTATTGATGGCCTCGACATACTGTCCAACGTGACGATTGACGTTCACCACGTTACGCGTAACGACTCTGGTCTTGATCTTCGTGGCACGTTCGGCGTACACAAGAGTGTTGTGGGTGTCGTCGAAATGATTGGACGTTGGCGCGATGCAAACGATCATGACCGTCTTGCAGTTGCCTCCTAGTGAAAATTTAAGCAAGCGAGTAAGCTTGCTGTTGCGGTAAGGAATGTGTCGAACAGCACCACCGCTCTCGCAAAGAGCATTGATGCAATTGCCGAGGGCGAGAAGCGATTTGTTGATATTCGCGCCTTCCACCATGCGTTGACCCATGTTGGTCGTCGCGGCCGCGCGTTCGCTACCAGCGAGATCGATGATAGACAAAGTGGCCAACGTTTTCTGCTCCGTCAACGCCGCTGTTCGTGGAGATTGGGTGACGTGCACTTGCAAAACAGCGTGCGAACGAGAACTGGTCTCGTTGGCATGTGTAGGACTCTGTGTCCTACACGAGTTGCCCTGTAGCACAATCTGCTTGACCTCTTCCGCCGTCTTGGGCTTCAGTTCCGTGAGACCAACTACCTTGACGGTCTTATCTTCCCGAATGCAAAGCCCGCCGCGTTGCTGACTAGGTATCTCGCAAAGCAGGTCGCGTATTTCCTCATTATAGATTTCAAGGAACGTGACCATGACATCTACTTCCCAATCAGCCTTGCGGTCTTCAATGCGCTGGAAGAGGTCAGCCATGGTCAGATAAATGATGCCAGGGTCTTCTTCTGTGCCGCTGATAGTGTGTGTCTTGCCACAACCAGTCGCCTGCGACATCAGACGTGAGAAACACTATAAATACATATGGAAAGAGATGTACACCATAGGCAAATACGGTCGCATTATAACCATCGAGTAAATTGTCTAAGAGTGGTCGAGCGGTGGCATCGTAAACATCTTGCTGACACGCGTCGTTGTCAAAGACTTTGTCGAACATGAAGCGTTTGTCCTTGTATCGCTTAGTCCCTGGTGGTAGGAACCCTCTTTCTAGAAATGCTCTGGATGGGTCGGTTTCGGCGGGGTCGAATGTGAGGATCCTGTCGTCTACTATCTGCACAATGTCGCGCAATGGTGAGGTGGACGTGACGGAGCGACCGGGGGTCGAAAGCGCGCCATCACCGCGTATTGTGGTATCAAAAGAGACTTCTGGAAGTCGCACAGCTTCCCAAGCAGTCGGCGGGCGTTTTCGAACTGTAGATGCCAGATAGTGCACCAACGCTTCAGCCATGCGGCCCGGCACGCTTGAAAGATGCGAGCCCACCTGCTACTGTGATGGATCCGGCAGCAACCATTGTGTGCAAAGACCTAAGCCAGCGCTGTAATAATTATGGAAGTTGTGTATCCAGAGCGAAGATGTACGCGCGCACGGTGACGGTCAGCGAAGAAGCTGGTCGTTGCCCTCGTGTTGGTTCAACCCAACTCACGTGATCGTGTTCAACGAACCTCGACAGACTCCGACTGCTGCCGAAAATGAGTCATCGACGACCTGAACATCGATTTCGTCGAGTCTGCCATCTTCTTGCCACCATGTCCCAAGTCATTACCGTCGCGTCTCCTGCAGATTTCCATGTTCACCTCCGTCAGGGCTCTCTTTGTGCACTCACAGTACCTCACGTCAAAAAGGGCGGCTTCGATCTAGCCTATGTCATGGTACCTTGCGGCCTTTATACTTCGGCACACTGGTCTCTCGTTGAATTTCTTCTCAGCCTAATCTCCAGCCGCCTATCACGACGACTGAACAAGCTTTAGCATACAAGACCCAGCTTAAGACTATCGACCCTAACGTCGAATATCTCATGACGCTTTACTTGTCCCCAGATCTCACGCCGGACGAAATCAGAAAAGCAAAACAAGCTGGTATCGTTGGTTTGTGTTGAATCGTCAACTCCGCCT
This sequence comes from Fistulina hepatica ATCC 64428, assembly GCA_000934395.1. Taxonomy (NCBI): domain Eukaryota; kingdom Fungi; phylum Basidiomycota; class Agaricomycetes; order Agaricales; family Fistulinaceae; genus Fistulina; species Fistulina hepatica. Next base: position 170,667 of record KN882045.1, on the reverse strand, counting down.
GTATCATCTGTCGTTACCGAGTCCGCAGGCGTCAAGTCTTATCCAAGGGGCGTGACGACCAATTCTGATGGCGGCATTGAATCCTATGAAACTTATTATCCTGTGTTCGAAACCATGCAAGAGGTTGGGATGGTTCTTAATCTCCATGGCGAGGTGCCCTCGGATCCCAACGCGGTTGGTATTTCCTAGCGCGGTACTTGATGTCTCAAGATCTCATGAGCAGCTCTGGTTAACTCGTCACGTGACTAGAATATTCATGTTCTCAACGCCGAGGAGCGTTTTCTGCCGCATTTGTACTCCTTACACGCCAAGTTCCCGTCTCTGCGTATCGTACTTGAGCATGCGACAAGTCGCGCGGCTGTTGAAGCTGTCAAAAAATGCGGCCCTACTGTGGCTTGTACCATCACTGCCCATCATCTCGCATTAGTTGTCGACGATTGGGCTGGTCAAGGTTGGAACTTCTGCAAACCTGTCGCCAAATTGCCCGATGACAGGGCCGCTCTGAGAGATGTCATCCTTGAAGGTTCGCTGGGTCAAGCTCGCTTCTGCTCACAATTTCTAATCAACTGCCTCGAAGCAGGACATCCACGCTTCTTCCTAGGCTCGGATTCTGCACCTCACCCTCCGCACAGGAAGTCCACAAGTACACCTTCTCAAGGGTGCGCCGCAGGGATTTACACAGCGCCCATTCTTCTCCCCTTGGTAGCGCATTTACTGGAAAGCTTTGGCGCCCTTGACAACCTTGAAGGGTTTGTAAGTACATTCGGCAGGTCCTTTTACAAGCGTGAATTAGGCGGTACAGCATCTGAAGTTGCGTTAAGGAAGGTGGATGTCGGAAGAGCTATTGACGAAGTCTATCAGTATGAAGAGAATAGCCTGGTTCCCTTCTGGGCAGGCAAAAAAATCAATTGGGAGATTGTTTAGAGTTTTCACCTAACAAGCTTATCCCTGCGAGTTGAATACATAGCTTGTAGTTAGAGTGCAGAGTAAGGATAACTTGCTATAGGTTACGTTGGTAAGTATATGTATACAGCTCCCGATTTCGGGTCTGGAATTTGAGGAGATTTGACCTTCCTCCTCGGTCCCTGCTTCTCTCGTAGTCTCTCTTCGAACTGCACTGCGACTCTTCGCTTCAAAATGTTTTTACAGGCGGGTTCACTTTCTGCGGCGGCTGCAGGAGCTGCCAGAGCTTTTGCGCCTAGTAGTACCTCCATAAAACCCGAGCTTTCGGAGCCATCTACGAATGCCACTACCTTGTCTATCCGCCGTTCCTCGCGACTCAAATCCGTCTCGCGCGTTCGCTCTGAAGATAACGCACACTCTCGGAAACACTCGCTTGCCCCGGACACCAAGCCGAGCGAGAAGAGGCGCAAGACCGAGGACAAGAAGGCCGAGACGGCGGCTCTCAATCATTCACGTGAAGTGGTCGAGAAAGCGCGTCAAACGTGGTTGTACCACCACCGCGACGCGTTTATTCCTCTTTTGCACGCGTCCAGCACCTTTCAAAGCCGTGTGAATGAAGTGTCTAAGGGTGCCATGGAAATTTTGAAGGTGCAGCAGAAGCAGCCGAGTTTGGTCACTGGTGGCGACATGAAGGATTATCAGGTTTGTTCTTGTTGAAATTTGCTTGTTGTTTCTTTTGCTGATATTTCGCAGCTCGAGGGGCTTTCCTTCCTGGTGTATATGCTTCGCAATGGCATGAACTGCATTTTGGGTGACGAGTGCGTGTCGTGAACGTTGTTCTGAGGCTCGTACTGAAACTGGTTTGACAGGATGGGTCTCGGCAAAACACTCCAGGTAAGAATAACGCGTCCGCAACGTGAGTAGCATGGTTCAATATTTGTGCAGACACTTTCTTTGTTTGCTTACATCAAGGAGAACGCACCCTGTACGTGATCTGAAAAGATAAATCAAGCCACAGATCGTAGTCTGACAGTCTATACATATGTAGCTCTTCAAGTGCCCCATCTAGTTGTGTGCCCGCTGTCGGTATTGTCATCCTGGCTTCATGCAAGTACTATTTATTATTTGATGTGGTTGCAATTCTCATATTCCTTGCATAGGAAACGGCCAGATGGACGCCCTCTCTCAGAGCAGTCCGGTTTCATGGCAGTGCAGAAGAGCGTCGTCGGTTGAAGGAGTCTTTGCGCGCGTCCAACGACTATGATGTGGTTTTTGCTACATACGAAAGCTACGCGGCTGACGACGCGTGGTTCAAGTCCCATCGGTTCACGTATTGTGTGCTCGATGAAGGACATAAAATCAAAAACGCGGAGAGCCAGATATCCCGCAAGTTGGCTGGTATTGGGTCCCTTTATCGCCTCGGTGAGACCAATAGTCCCAGAATGTTGTGGCGCTTGCTGAATGCAGTCTAGTGTTGACTGGCACGCCCGTGCAGAACAATCTTTTGGAACTGTGGGCCCTCCTTCGCTGGCTTTACCCCACCATCTTTACAGATGCAGCCCAGAAGATATTCCGCGACGCATTTGACCTCACACGAGGATCATATTCGCTTTCGTTTGTAAACGACGTGCAAAATCTCATGTCGCTCATCATGCTGCGCCGTACGAAGTCGGTTGTTGCCACGGCTGTACCTCCTCGGGATGAGGTGACTGTATTTCTTCCCATGTCCGAGGCGCAACAATTCTGGAGTCTGCGCCTGCTGACCCGCATGGACTCTCTCAGTCTAGAAACAATTTACAAATCTAAAGCTGATCAGCACGGCGACTTGGTTCTGGACGAGGGCCGTCGCGAAGTCTTGTCTATTCTCGAGAACCAGGTCAAGCACAATGGCACTACGGGCGGAACGACACCTGTATGGACACGCCTCATGAATCTACTGATGCAGCTCCGCCAAGTTTGTGACCATCCCTACATTATGCCTGACGCTGAGCCGACACCGTACACGCCAGGCGAGCACCTCGTCTTATCGTCAACAAAGTTTGTCATGATAGACAAACTTCTCAAATCTATTCTTCCGACCGGTGAAAAGGTGCTCGTCTTTTCTCAATGGACGGGCATGCTCGACTATCTCGAGGAGTTCATGAGGCTCCGTGGAATCCAATACGGACGGCTGGACGGGTCCACATCCCGCGCACGTCGAACCCTCGATATCAAGCTGTTCCAATCCGAAAATACGACGTTTCAGGTCTACCTCATCGCGACGCGCGCTGGCGGCTTGGGGATTAATCTGACGAAAGCCTCGCACGTCATCATGTGCGATTCCGACTGGAATCCACAACAGGATTTGCAGGCAGTCGCGCGCGCCCATCGTATCGGTCAGACGAAAACCGTGAAAGTGTATCGGCTGATTATCAAGAACTCGGTTGAGGACCAGATGCTGGATCGCATTCGTCGCAAATTGTTCTTGTCGCTCAAGATATTAGGCTCTGACAACGCGTCGTCTTCGTCCGATCCGTCTCTCAAGTTTACGGAGCTTATCAATATCCTGCGCAATGGTAGCAGTGCACTCGATCATACCGATGCCCTGCGTTTCGCGGACTTTCTGAAAATGGACGTGGATACCATTCTTTCACAGTCCCGCGCACTCGGGAACATGAAGGACACGCGGTTGAACAGCGAGCTGGGTGGGGAGACGAAAGAGGGTGATGCGAAGGTGCTCGAGGACGAGGAGAAGGAAACCCAGAGGCTACTGGCCGGCGTAGCGCGTGTCCACAGCCGCCTGTTCGATGGCGAGATCATCCAGAAAAAAGTGTCCCCGCTTTCAGAGAATCTGGAAACCCCGGAGCTGGGAAAGCGTGCTCGTCGTAATCGTATTTCCACCGTCGGGGGCATGGAATATATACTTCCACCTTCTCCGAAGGTGGTTTGTTTGTCTGTAGGTATTCTCTTTGTAACTCTCTCAGTCTTCAGCTTACTCTTTCGGAAAGCCTTCACTGCAAAAGAAAGCCAACGCTCCTCCTTTCGAGTCCGAGGATTGGTGTTTGTATTGTCACGACGGCGGTGCTTTGGTCTGCTGCACCTACTGTCCTAGAGGTGAATGATTGCCTTTTTTGTCCATTTTTGACTGGGAGCAATAACTGTCTACATATAGTCTTTCACCGTTCATGTCATGGAATGTCGGAGAACAGTCGCATACCATCGTTTATTTCGTGCACACAACACTCGTGTCTGACTTGCTTCAGGAAGTCGAGCGAAGTCGGCGGATTGTTATTCAGGTTAGCAGCTCGTCCCGCTTTTCTCCAGATATAAACACTTGAACTCAACTGATTTCCTCCAGGTGTCGCACGTGTCCTCAGACCTTCTGTGAAGATTGCCTTCCGAACGACGGCTGGGAAGCTGTGGGAGACAATATACCAGAATTGTGCGTGCCAATGGAAGTTCATTTGCTGAATCGTCGACTGAAGTTCTATCCAGCGTGGTTTTGGGATACCAAAGCAAAGTATGCGCGTATTATATCGTCTGTCATTTGTGCCAGAAGGATTTCAAAGAAAACCCGGTGTTGAAACAGCAATGGCAAAAAGAGTTTGAACAGGCTGAGAAGAAAGTAAAGAAGCTGGGCGGTGCCTCTTGAAGGCCATGCTATCACTAATTACATAATTTAGGGATATAATCATATCCATAGTATATACATACCTCACTTCCATATTTGCATACTTGTCTTACGTAGACTTACAAGTAATAGAGGTTTCTAGAGTTTCCAATACCACCGGCTTCACTCGAACTGCCAACATTTGAGATAGAGCGTACCGAGTCCACAGACGAGATTTTATTGTCCAATCATATGGTACGCTTAACCTCAAAGAACGACTGCAAATGATTGTATGAGATTTGACTAGCACGTGCCAACGGGAGCAACGCCCTTACCTGTAGATAATAGACCTGCCATCCTACAACCGCGAATAACACAATAGCTTGTAATATAGACCACCACTTCACGCGCGAGTTTGTAGACTCGGCTGTGTTCCGATGCGTCCGCTCCCTGACAGCGATGTATTCCTGCTCGTCCTTGACAGCTGTTAAACCGTTGGACAGGGCACGTATTTCTCTTTCGATTGGCGCGACGATGTCCGCTGGAACACAACATTAGAGACCGATGCTGGACAAAAACAATATAATCATACAATCCTCGTCAATGTAGATTACGCCATGCACGTTGAAGCTGTGGATGCTGACTCATCATTTCGTCGAAGACTGACTTCTGATGTGCACACCTAATGGTCTTGTCTGCTACAGCGCTCATTTGATTCGAGAAACAGTATTCATGGCGGCCATCTTTTTCTGCAGTTACCGAAATCGTTCCAGTTGTTTCTTTGAGTTGTTTCCCTAGGACTATGTTGTCTGGATCGGCTAGCTAAATGAAGCACAATAGGTCAAGGATCTTTCAAAAAGAAAATAATTATAGACCAACCCAAAAATCTATGTCAAGATTTCCTCCGCCACCAACTTGATACGTAACCGTCATCTGCACAGCAGAACGAGATGAGCTGAACTAATCCCGCCCACCAAGGATGGATGGGTCGCCACCTTGTCGTGCACGTGCAAGTCTTCAAAAAAGCATTCCTTTCTTCCTGCAGCCACGCCCATGATGTGCGCATAAACCGAGGGAAGGCCAAACACCATAAATATAAGAAAACAAAATGTTCGGTGGGTATGTATTGCCAGCATGGCTGCAAAGAACGAGCGTGAGGTGGAAACAACTTGAGTGACATGACATAGACACAGACACGACGTATCTCCACGTGCTCGGAGATCGCTGATGGCCGGCTTGCATCTGATGCGTGTCGTTTTCTGTTGACCGCGAGGCTTTTTGTCCGCGCTCAGCTTGTTTATTTCTTTCATTCGCGTCGACTGTCCATCAAATCTCAATGGAGAACACAGACCCACTTGCGCCTAAGGTACGTCGATATCGCAGAATCCGTTCTAGAGGAACGCCTGATATCTAATTCCCGTCGACTCCTGGTGCTTCATAACCTGCAGCCCACCGCTGAGGAGGAATCCGATGTCCATTTCGAGCCCGTCGTCCGGCTCACTGAGCAGGTAGAGACAAAGACCTTGGAGGAGGATGAGGAGGTCCTGTTCAAAATGTGCGCACGGTCCCGATTGCCTTCCGATGCGCCATAACTGACGCGTCACGGTTCTGTGCTCGCATGTACAGGCGCGCCAAGTTGTTCAGATTCGACACCGCAGGGTCAGAGTGGAAAGAGCGCGGTACTGGAGACGTGCGGCTGCTCAGCCACAAGTCTACTAAGAAAGTCCGTTTGGTGATGCGACGCGATAAGACCTTGAAAGTCTGTGCCAACCACCTCAGTAAGTTTGTCACAATCTGTCTGCCGGCTGGATTCTATCGAGATCATGTTGTCACGTAGTCGGGAAGGAGATGAAGCTGCAACCGAATATCGGCTCTGATCGTTCCTGGGTCTGGAAAGTCGCGGCCGACTACTCAGAAACACCTCCCACTTCCGAAACGCTTGCCATCCGTTTTGCCAACTCTGAAAGTGGGTGTCTCCACTATTTCTAAACGCTTTTTGTTGCTCATGACATGGGATAGATGCTGCTCAGTTTAAGAAAGCATTTGAAGATGCTCAGAAGACCAATGAAATCATCGTATCTGGCGGTACCCAGGGGGAGGAAGCCGAGACTGAAGCGAAGGCTGAAGAGCCCAAAGCCGAAGAGCCCAAAACGGAAGAGCCCAAAGCTGAGGAGCCCGCCGCAGAGGAGAAGAAAGACGACGCTGAGAAGGCAGAAGAGAAGGAGTGAGTATGTACGCCACATCGATTTCAGCCTGTATCACCTTGTTGTTCAAAGATAGTTTTTACAATATCCGCATCATGCATCATTTGACTACTGTAGCATTTTGAATGTTCGACTTTGCTATTTCACTTCACTGGATCCCAATTTTAACCACACGAAGTTGTCGGTTCAAACATTCACCACGTCAAGTCGCTGTAGATATATATATTAATCTGCGGTGACATGAACGGTAATGGGATAGTGGAAGTCAGACCAGTGGTTTATGCGATCGATAATACGCCTCTTCGTTCATCAGGACAGCGCGATGGAACTCGCCAGCTTGGTCTTCTCGCCACAGTAGTGGCTGCACAACACCTCGTACGACATCTTCAGTGATCAGTACGTACGCGACATCCTGTCCAAAAAAATTGGTGTTTCGTCAAGAAATGCACATTAGTAGTGAGATCTTACTGAGCCACTGGAAAATAATTGTAAAGCATCAAAACAGACTGATACAACAAGTAACTTACGGGATTTCAAACAAAGGTTGTAAGAGTATCGATTCCTGTGAATGATGTGACGAATGCAATTTCGTACAAAGAGTGATAGAATACGTGCCATGATTCCCCGCAGACCACGCGCGCCGCCCCCTCTAGCGACGGCTTTCCGGCAGACCTCGTCTAAGGCAGCGTCCGTGAACTGCAGTTCAGTTCCGAAGCACTGGAAGCGTGCCGCATATTGCGAAAGAAGAGAGCCTTTCACTTGGATGAGGATCTTGCGAAGGTCGTACAGCGTGAGCGGAGCCAAAGTCGTTATAGAGGGTACTCGCGATATAAATTCTGGGATAAAGCTAGAAAGGAAAAAGGCTCAGCAATCCTGATGTCCGCATGTCGGTAACCATGGACCCCCTCACCCGAACTGTATTATATCTGAAAGAAAGAAACTCAGTATTATTCACGAGATCGAAAGCGAGGAATAGAAACAGTCCTACCATCTGGCTCGACGCACTCGAAAAAGTTGTGTGATACTTTATTGGATGTGAAGAACGTAGATAAACTCGAGTCGGAGGCCAGATTGGCTGTGAATCCTATCGACTGGAAAAGCCTTTCAGTTCACGGTCATCATAAAGAGGACGCCCAACTTTACCCCTTTCGACTTGCGCCTGCTGATGATTTTGTCTAGTCCGACGAATGCGCCGCTTAAGATAAACAAGACATTCGACGTATCAACATGAAAAACCTCCGACTTGGACTGCACCGACACGACCGCCCCTTCCATCATACGCAGAAGCGCTTGTTGGACCCCTTCGCCGCCAACGTCACGCGTGCCGTCAGAGCCTGTGGACGACGACTTTCTAGCGATCTTGTCTATCTCGTCGATGTATACAATGCCCATGCTACAACGATTTTAGTGGTAAATGTTAGGCCAGACTCGATGCTGACCTTGCGCGTAGAGGATCGTAGTCTGAAGCTTGTAGCTTGAGAAAGCGGTAAGTAGATAAAGTCAAGTAAACTGCGAACGGCTTACTAATCGTTGTATTGCCATTTCGACATCCTCTCCGACGTCTGTGTGCGCTTTAGCGCGTCGCAACCCGAGTAATTGAGCAAGACCTACACCCCGCCTGTGCATGTGTATAAATACTCTGTTCATGAACCAGTAGCTTTATACCAAACCTGTGTGAAAGATGTCGCGTCGCTGACAGAGAAGGGTACATCAAGTATCCGAGCTAGCGTCTTCACCAATAGCGTCTTTCCTGAGAATGTATGCGGGGTAAGGGGCTGTGCCAGTCCTACTTTTGAGAAACGGCGGTTCACCTGAGCCTGTGGGTCCGCTGTACAGAATTAAAGAGACGGAAGATAATGAACGCAATGGGCAAGGCTGACATTACCAAGACGTTGCTCTTCTCAAAAGCCGGCAGGAAATCACGTGGATTTAATCGCGGAAATCCATGGGTATTCCCTCTCCGAACAGGGTTTACATTTGCGGATGCGACGCCTCGATGCATATTGAGAAAACTACGCCACGTAAACCATCATGGGACACACCGTCTGTCTCCTCAATCGTCCGAAAGTGAGGATACGCTTGCCATTCATCTTCCATGGGTAGTGGACTTCGAGGTGGGCCAATGTTGGCACGTATTCGTGTCATGTGGCCGTAGATGCTTTGAAAGCGATGTCAAGACCTGATTAGCGTGGCAGACGGTATTGCGACGTACGCGACGGAAAGGACCTTCTTCGCGTATTCCTGTCCGATAATATACTGATCGAGAAAGTTCACGAGCTACAATAGAGACAGTTAAGATCTGCGTCAGGCAACGTAGCGAGTGCAGAGTCGGGTATACCTCACGCGGAGTCGCTAAGCCAGCGCCAGTATATCTCTGATTCTGAACAATGGGTGCAGGTCGAGCATTCGCACGGGCTTCGTTGTAACTGGACTGCGTTCTGACACTTCGACGAGCCTGACTGCTTACAGAGACGGCATCAAAACGCATGCGACGCCTCTGTATTGATGATCCATTCCACAAGCGAAGGTTTGTAGCCCGCGTAGACATACAATCCAGACTGGTGGAAGCACATGATGAAATTGCTTGGAAGCCGGTCAAACTGAGCGACATTGCGTTGGAGGTGCTCGAGCTGATAGTGGCACGCGGCAGTAAGTGGCAGCGTCGGTCAAGCCGCCGGATTTCAATCTACGGTCACAGGCAAGCGGCGACTGAGACGGCGATCCGTGATCGGCACAGGTCCCCGCTGAAGTCACCGCGCCACTGGGCGCCAACTGGATCCCTCATAGAACAGACCTAATTTGTAAACGATTCCAAATTTATGTAGCACTGGATGGGAACACTCAACAATAACTGCATACGGTCGGGAGACATGTGTTATGATCATGCATTATCACCTTTGGAATTTGGCTGAATTGACCCACTTTTCTTACCCAAAACCTATGCATTATAAGATCGTTGACTGAACGTAAGGATATAATTTCCAAAAAGATATACGTACAACAAAAGAAAATATGTGTACAATCATACAAATAAGCTAGCTACCACAACAGTACATGTGTTGGAAGCTGGAGAATGGCTAGCGAAACAGAAGAAACAGATCTGATAGTGAGTCATAATGTTAGTGTGACATGAAAGTCCCAGGGAAAAAAGTCAAATGGGGGGGTGAGATTAAAAGACTAGGCCATGGCACTTATGTTCATGAACTGGTCGAACATATCCTGCGACATCGAATCAGTCTCATAGACTGGTGACGCGATAGTCGCGTTGGGCTGTTGGGTGTCGTGGGAGGTGAAGTCAGATGAAGATGCCAGAGTCCCATCGTAATATAACAGAGCGCTGATGTCCGTTGCATACGTATCAATCGACGGGACCAGCTGGGGCGACTGGATGGTGGCCGCAACCGTATCGGCCGCAGGCGGGCACTCGACATGAACGAGAGCAAACGCCTGCTGGAACTCCTCACCCCACACTGGGTCTGCAGCGAGGAGAGGCACAGGTTGTATGGGCGCGTCGGTCGACGGAGAGACCCGCGTGTCCGGTACTGGCAAGGGCTCGACCTGGATCACCACTTGTTGCTCCTGCAGTGGGCCAAGTAAGATAAAGCGACTGAGAAAAGTAAAAATATCGATCGACCTGATCATATATTTGTGGCAATTGAACGTGCCAACGACCATTCGTCGACGTAGGAGGAACGTCCTCGGAAACCCGAGCAGTGTAGGAAGTCGGAGACGGACTCATGGCGGAATTTAACCGAGATGTGTTGGTAACATGCCCGCGAGAAACAGGAGAAGACGGTGTAGCTGTCGACGATCGGGAGGAGACATCAGAGCTAACAACAGAGCGGGGAGATGATGAGGATGAAGGCCGTTCACAGGATGTGGACGACGTCGATGATTGGCGACAAGCCTTGCCAGTCCGGGCGGACTTGACTCTGCGCCCCTTCTGCGCTCGCTTGACCCTTCGCTCCTCCGCGGTAAGGTTGTATCGAAAGTCCGGGTGCCTGAGCTTGAATTCCATCGCCCGCTGCTTCGCCACTTCGTGATAAGGAGCCTGTTGCGCCTCAGAGAGGAGCGCCCAGATCTTCGAGGACAGAGGGCTAAGGAAAGTATTCTGCCCTCTAGTGCAAGGAAGGTCAAGGGCAAGACGAGACACGGTCAGCTTCTTCTCGTCGTCGGGGCTGTACCATCGATTCAAGGTGGTGCGAAAGAGCATGAACTTATTCATGGGCCGAGCCAGTCGGTCGTGTCTGTGTGCCTCCGGAAGCATTTCTAGCATATCGCGGAGGAAAATATTCATGTACGAAGGATCATGAAAGTACATCATGGCATGATCAATACGAGTTTCCAAAACGGGGGAGCAAGGCATTGCAGAAAAAACTTGTAGCGAGCACGAAGATGGACGGCAGGGCTGTCTGAGAAGATGGAGCATGGAACCTGAGGGTTTTTATAGTTTGCATCGCACACAAGGTGCGCAGGAGACAAAGAGCCGAGAGTATCGAGCGCCATTGTGCGTAGGATCTCAAAGCGCGCGTCAGACTGGTAGACTTGCAGACTTGCACGACGAACGCGCCTCGAGTGCGGGAAAGTTATTTGTTCGTGTTTATGGAATGTGACAATGTGAAGGGTGAAGGAGACCCGTTTGACAGCCATAAAAGACCCGAAACATGTGTCTCCTGCCTTCCATCAGTACTATTCATCATTTGCCGGCGCGAGTGTGGCGACAATAAGCATCGATGAGAACGCTCATTTATCGATACGTTTATCCCCAATCAGTATCTCCTGAAAATATAGCGTCAGACGCAACCCAGATAGACCCAGATGCGGTGCAGCAGCACTGAAAGGGATCGATGCTATGATCGCTATCGCATGAGATACAGCCGTACAAAAGTCGGCACGTCTCCGATGCCCATGGCCAGCGGGAAGGATCAAAATTCATCTGATGTCCCACTTCAAATGGACGTTTGAGGACAAAAAAAAAGGCAGAAATGATATCATATTTCCCTTTCTTTGGCGGTCTATGAACACAAACATCGGAACAGCTAAACTGTGTCCTCGAGAAGGGTCATTGTTCACTAAGTAATCTACATATGACTCATTTAATGATCCGATCAAAGTTCATCATTGCCGTCCAGACAACCATTCCTATTGTGAGCCTTGCAGTTCTGAACAGTCAGTCCGAACACAGCAGCATCCGAATTGGTATGGATAGATATTCCCGCTCCAGGTCTCCTCAAAGAAGGTACGATGATCGCGACCGCGACCACGGGGATCGTGACACGCGCTCATCTCGCCTTGGCAAGCCTTTAGAGGACGAAGAACGAGATCGTGAGCGTCATTCACGTCGTCGTTCTCCCTCCTTGTCCGAAGACGACTATTCTCGAAATAAGAGACACAGAAGCAGGAGTAGGGAACGTGACCGCGATCGCAAAAAGTGAGGAGCCTATCATGTATGTGTTAAACGTGCTGAAACGATCCTCTCAGACGCAAACGAGACAAGTCTGCTGATCGTAAAGCACGAAAGGCAGAGAAGAAACGTGCAAGAGAGGAGGAAGAGGCACGTCAAGTCGCCGAGCTCAGTGTCTACAGTGCCACCGACAACCCGTTCCACGATGTAAACCTCGGGCAGCAGTTCCGCTGGCACAAAAAGATCGAACGGGACAAGAAGGCTGGCATACCTCTTGCAGAGGCTCAGCGCAGGGATGCCATTCGAAGGCAAGAAGCCAAGGAAGAGTTGGACCGGCTGAACAGACGTCGTGCCGAGAGGGAGGCAGAGCAACGTCTCCGCGAAGAGGAAGAATTGCGCATGCAGAGGATGCAGGAGTCTGCTCAAATGTCTGAGTGGCTGGACAAGGAGGGCGACTTCCGTCTTGAGCAGGAACGACACAGAGCTGCAATCCGAATACAGGAAAAGCGCGCCAAGGCCATCGACTTCCTTGCGATGAACTTGAAATATGTCAATCCTCCAACTGAGGACGACGATGAAGCAGGTGAAGACGCTGGCCTTGAAATCGACCTCGATGAACCGTATAATATTTTCGACGTAAGTCTTCCTTTTTTCTTGCTTTTTTGGATGCTAATTTCTTCACCAGAATCTTTCTGTCGACCAAGTCGAAGAACTCCACGGGGACATCGAGCGTTACTTGGCGCTGGAGCAGTCCGACGTCAACATTGATTTTTGGACGGTATGTTATATCCTTTCGATACTTTTTGTCCTGTGTCTCAACGGCGTTGCGCAGAATATGATGGTAGTCTGCAAAGATCGGCTGGAACGTATCAAAGCCAGCGAGCGCACAGGCACGGAAGCTGCTGCCGCCGTAGAGGCCGACATCTCCATGCTACTCGCTAACAAAACATATGAGGACTTGTCCGCTTTGCAGCGGCAAGTACAAGACAAACTCACAAGTGGCGAGCCGGTTGATGTGGATTACTGGGAAGGGCTGTTGAAGCGGCTACTCGTGTGGAAAGCCAAGGTGCGCATCACTTTTTTTTTTCAGTCGCCTTCAGACATTGTTTCTAATTGTGACCGACGACACAGGCCAAACTCAAGAAGCTACACGAGGTTGTCGTGCGCAACCGGTTGGAGCAGTTGCGTAAGCGCCAAAGGGACGAGGCTTTGCAAGCGCAGCATGAACTGCTCGCGGGCGCGGCTCCCGTAGCCAACAGCCATGCCAGACCTGCTGTTGTGTCATCCAGTGGCGCCGAAGAGGCCGTATATGACGAGGCGCCTGAGCCTTACGAGCGCGGCATGAGTCCACCACTTCTGGATATTACGAAGTTGACACCAGAGGAACGCCAAGTCGACATTGTCACTGAACTAGAAGATCTTCGCGCTTTGGTGCGCGCCATTACATTTACTACATGCTTGTAAGGTTCTTATCATTCTCCTGTAGATGGCTCTGCGGCGTTCTGTGGTCGGTTCTCGCTTTGTACCCAAGGCATCACAACCTGTTGCACCAGTTGTTCTGATCGAGGATATCACCACCGCGAGTGGTGCTGATCTCGCTTCGGAGGCGCTGTATCGCGCCGAAGCGGAGAAAGATCTCGATGAAGAGGAGGAGCTGTTCAATCTCGAGGAAGAAATCGGTCATCCGACATCGTACAACTGGGAGGACAAGTACCGCCCACGTAAACCCCGCTACTTCAATCGTGTCCACACCGGCTACGAGTGGAACAAGTACAATCAGACGCACTACGAGTAGGTGGCCTTTCCCTGTAGGGCGTCGCACGTGCACTCACCAACCTAACAGCGTCGATAATCCGCCTCCCAAAGTTGTCCAGGGATACAAGGTGAATATTTCGTTGTCTCTCAAGGCTTGTATTGCATTACTAACGGGTGTAAGTTCAACATATTCTATCCCGATCTTATCGACAAGAGCAAGGCGCCGTCGTACACGATCATTAAAGAGCCGGGCAACGACGAGACAGTGCTGCTCAAGTTCACTGCGGGACCGCCTTACGAAGATATCGCCTTCCGTATTGTCAACAGGGAGTGGGAATATTCTCACAAACGGTATGGCATTATTGATGCATACTTGGCCTTGATATTCATTTTTTTTTCTTTTAGAGGCTTCAAGAGTAGCTTCGATCGTGGATGCCTTTCTCTGTGGTTCAATTTCAGGCGTAACGTGAGTTATTTGGCTTCGGATTTCTCTATATGTGAACGCGCCTTTGCTGATGTTTTTTTTTTTAGTTCTATCGCAAGTAAGGGTTTCCTCAGTACCCGAGCATGCAGCGCAGTGGGACATCTGTATGATGGTGTTGCATTGCATATGTATGTACGAATGAATGAAATGAGTGCTAGTAAGTGCCAGCGGCACATTAGGATATATACATATTAAATGAGAGAGCGGTGATAATATGTCGTATAGATGAAAGGTAACTTACCCGATTAAAAAACCCCGTGAAAAAGTAGTCCTAGGAGCGGACGACCTCCATGTCGCGCAAACCGTCATCCAGTGCAAACCAACTCGGCATGAGGGACCATGCATCCTCTCTCGCCTTGGACACAGCTTGTGCGAAATCCTCCCTGCAAACGGTGCAAAGTTTCAGCCCACATTGTCGTTGCCCATCCGAGAAATCTGTCCGAGACATCATCTCATGCGCTTGGACGAGTGTGAACAACGGATCGCCGTCACGTCCTGACGCGATGCCGCCGACTGAACGCAGAAGATTGAGCATGATGAAATAGAACGACTCCTGACAGTCCGTAAGCGCCCCGGTATTACGTTCACTACGCCCTGTACAGCCAACACACGGCGGGCGCGTTTGCAGCTCCTCAGAGATGAACTTCGCCATGAACTGCTGTGCCGCTTCCCTCCCGCGAAATATTCGTACCAGAGATGCCGTTGACAATCGCAGCATACGAGGCGCATTAGACGGAAGCGGCGACGACGGTCCAGGCCGAAATGCGACTTCGGGGACCGTTGAGCCACCCATGATTTTACTGGGACCGTACCGAGCGAGGTCGTAGAGGGCAGCCGGCAGGACAGACGTCAGATCCAGCTCCAGTGCGAGATCGATGACGAGAATGGGATGTGGGCAGTATTCTCGCGGATTATATTTCCCCGCTTCGGCAGCTTCTTGCTCCCGACGATCCCAGCCAGCGAGTGTTATGGGCCAGTCGTGTATGAGGCGATCCAGGCATCGCTGTCGCAGGTGCTCGACAACATATTTTGTGGACAGACGAAGAACGGCAGCCATAGCAGGAAAATCGTTGGCACGCGAGCTGAAGTACAGTCCGTCATAGAGCGCGGAGAGGAAGTAGAAAACGTCTGAGGGGTCGTCATGTATCTCGACCCACGGAGCGCCGTCAAACAATGTTTGTGAGTCGCCGGGTGGTTGAGGTAACGAGAACAGGGTGTGGAAGATTTCCGAGTGGCGTCCCAGTTGACCGCGATGTACCTTGAACGCCGCCACGCCCGCGATGAGCACAATGTTGCCATCCAGAAACCAGATGTCCGAGCGAGCGAGATTGGCGAAATTAATTCCAGTACAGGTTTTTCCAGATTCATTGTGGGTGTCGATGGCATTCTCCTTCGAACAGGAGACTGGGCGGCAGCTCAATAGGGACATGGGACTCTTTAGCAGTGGAGGTAGGCGGCGCAGCTAGCGTGAGCGTGCGTTCAAGGAGCGACTGTAGCCTTGGAGATAGACCTGGCAAGATGGCGCTGAGCGACCTAAGCAAGCATACAGGAAATAAGCATGAACAGAGAAAGAAAGAAAATAATAAGCTTCGTATCTCTACACCAGTTCGCATTCAGCTGGTTTCCGGGCATCATTGACGCCGCTTGACACTGAAACAACCTGCTATAGATAGACCACCGATGTCCTAGCCTCCCCTAGGCGGATACACAAGGACTTAAGCAGATACCGCCATCGCGAAGGCGGTCTCATTATTTAACGCTCATATCATAACCACTGGCCACACACAAATTTCTAGGACCGAACACATAAATTGTGGGTCGACAACTAGAGCGGAAAGTCGCATAACTACTAACAAGTAATAATGCAAGGGATGGACATGGAAAGCGGACAGTATGGAAGGGAAGAGACAGGTAGGGGGTTGGTGAAAAAAGAACCATATATGGGGATCAACAACGACAAACGTATGATATGTGTGAGCGACAAGATGTAGTACGGAAACGAACCGGGAACGATTCGGAGGAAGAAGGACGAATACCTGAAACGTTGTCGTAAAGACAGGGGTCGAAAAAAATATAAACTGTGCGAGACAGACGCATTTTTTTTGTGCTTTTTCGTTTCCTGGATAGAAGCAACGTAACTGTAACACTTGCAAAGTGTCCTGCGTTTTGACGCGACGACAAAGGAAAGAGAGAACGAGATGACAATGGTCATTATTTGGGCCAAACGGAGGACACCGCAAATAAATACCGACGCGTGGATCGCCTCCAGAATAAACAAGCAACATGAAAGCGCGTCCGCGGTGGCTGAAAGCGAACAGGCCCTCGTCCAGCGAACCGACAAAGGCGAGCGCGTGTAGCCGGTGCTGTGAGGCGCTGGCAGGATCCACGGATGGGAGTGATGGTACAGTAGAATCGAAAACATGGAGGCCCAAGGGTATGTGGGCGATGACTTATGAATATGAATCTGCACGTGCAGAAGATAGAGAGTATGAAAATATACAAGAATCAAGTCCGCGTCTAGCATTCACAGAAAATAGTAGACGCCACCCAAGGAAGTTTCTATTGCCAGAACATGTTATGTTGGGGCGAAGCGGCAGAAGCGCACGAGATTCGAAGACGCAGAGACGTTTGAGAAGCTTATGGAACACAACAGAAACCGCTGGACAAGATTTGTGCATCCTATCGTACGAAATGTGATGGCTCACATCGTGGGCCAAGGGGTGGGATAGCCCGGGTGCGCACAATTCGAAGCGAAGGGCGCGAAGGGTTGACGGTCAATCGCCCGGCCTGATCCCGCGTATGACGAAGAAGGCTCTAGGCTGTTCGCAGTCATGCGAAGATTGCTGCACTGATATTCGCATCGCGGGGCCTGGGAATATGAACGCTCGTGATTATGGAAGTGCGAAACATCCGAATCGTAAGAAAGCGAATGCGATCGGCCGTGAGAAGGCGGCGCCGGAGCAAAGGCATTATAAGGATTGTAAGCTGGCAACAGGTAGTGAGGAACAGCAGGGGCATAAGAGGCGACAGGCCACGCCTCGTGATGACTCGTCTCAGGAATGTGATGGTACGTGGAAGAAAACGCTGGCATCGTGGGTAATCCGCCAGCCGGAGGTTGAATGGTAGAATACAGTCTGTTGCCGCGAGTCGTTGGCCGCAAGATGGGCTCATCAGCAGCAGGACTCCATTTAGCTGGGGGAGGAAGCGTCGCGGCCAGCACACGCCAGTCCCTGCTGCTACTGTTCTCGGAGGACTGAGAAACAGACTTACCAGAGACATGACTGTAGCTGGAACCGGCATTGCTGATGCGCCGCTTCGGTATATATTCTTCCCTTAACGGACCATCCTCATCCAGATCGATGTCCATGACCTCTACTTGGCGGGCTTGTTCTCTTTCTGACGCTTCCTGGCGCCGCTTCTCCAAACCAATGAAGACAGGCTGAGGCGTCACATGATTGAGCGCAATAGGGTCTGGAGCCTGCGCGATTTCCTCAAGCGCTTTTTTGATGATGACGTGAGGATTAGAGGAAGGACGACCGATGGGTTGATGAGACGGCGAGTATCCAGAATTATGATAGTTCAGAAGATGCTGAAGCCATCCTTGCCATTCAGCGTTCGGAATTGACAAATCATGACGGAAAATGGCCAAGGCGAGGAACTCGAGCCTATTGATCGATCTGACCGGTATGCCAGTGATAGAGTGCCTAAGTGAGGGGAGTCAACGTCGTGAAATCCGTCCACTACACCAAAGATACAAACCATGTCTTGTTGGAAAACGTATGGTCATCCAACCACTTGTTAGCCAGCATGCAACCGAGAACGATGATGCGGAAAATGGCGTTGCTCTCCCAGTCGTCGACATTCAGAAGAACATCGCGGAACAAGATCTCGCTTGGGTGCTCAGCGGAATTGAGATGGGTTTCACCAAAGAAGACGGGCAAGTGAACGATGTACCGAATGGCAAGGAAGACGGCAGAAGGCTGGAGGAGCGTTGAGAGCAAAAGAGAGTGGACAGATGTGCCAACACAACTCGGCGGGAAAACGGACAAATGCTCGACAGAAGGGTAACTACAGAAGATATACAGTCAGTTCACCAGATAAACGCTGTATGTCAATTGACGTACCCAACCCGACAGAACAGATGCGGCAGGCTAAGACCGGTCGTACAGACTTTCCACACGTAATTAGCCACCCACTCGGAGAGAGGCTCCGCCAGCTTCTTGTATTCTGGCGTCGCGACGGGGACTGAAACTTCGGGCTGTTCCTCCTTCGGAGCGGGTTCATGATCGTAATAACGCTCCTCGCACTGGGGAATATCATAATATGGTTGAGCAGGATCAGCCTCGTAGTTGACGTGAGACTGGTCAGCCGTAACAACACGATCAACAAAGTCCCCAAAAGGCGTGACCGGTTCTATAGGGCTA
The DNA here is from genome assembly GCA_000934395.1 of Fistulina hepatica ATCC 64428. Taxonomy (NCBI): domain Eukaryota; kingdom Fungi; phylum Basidiomycota; class Agaricomycetes; order Agaricales; family Fistulinaceae; genus Fistulina; species Fistulina hepatica. The sequence goes on along the minus strand of KN882045.1, from coordinate 151,904 downwards.
GAGTTGACGTCGTTGGCAGCCAGCGCTCCGGGATAGTCATCCTCATAAACAGGGCTGAAAGCTCCACGTTCGTACCCGTACTCGGTGTTGCAATGCACATAAGTCCCGCTGGCATTAGCGGTAGCGACACGTTCCTCCACGCCGCGACCCGCAGCCATGCCACCATCGCTGCAGTCAGACTCACTGATGTTGTCGAAATTACTGGGCGCCATAATGGACGAGCCTGCGCTCTTCTCATCGTCATGCTCATCACCGGGACAGTCGTCTACGTCCATAAAATCGGGGTGAACAATAGAGGGCGGAATGCACGCGTCAGCGCGCTCTCCTTTAATGACATGCGCGGAATCCACGTGTGTCAACCCGAAATGAAAACCCTGCGTGACATGAGCGCCTGAATCATCCTCAGGGCAGCGTGAATCGTCCTCCCAAATGCGAAGGGGCCGGTTGCGCCGCCGAAGCGGGAGGGAGGACCGCTGACTGCGCCCCTCGAAGCCCAGAGGCGGGGCGAATTTGGAGGAAATCAGGCTTGGAAAATAGGTGCCGTGATGCGAATATGGCCGTTTGACGACTGGATGACTGGGATGCTTAGAGAAGCGAGGAACAGGAACTGGCATCTGCAAAAAGAGAGGAGCCTGGGGAGACCACGACCAGCTACGAGAGGAGCTGTGTGGGATCTGCGCTGCTCCGAGAGAGAGACAGAGTCCCTCGAGTGATGGTTCGCAAAGAAGGGGGGTCGTAAAATGTGTCGTCAAGAGAAAACAGACAAGAAACGAAGAAAAAAAAAGAAGAAAGGCGAGAGATATGAGGAGGGCGAACGCACAGCAAAGGCGTGCCTTTTTGAGGACAAGCGAGCAGGAAAGATGCGAGTCTTCGCGCTGCAAACCTGGCGAAGTTCAGGCCCGGTTCTTGACTGAGTGCCTACTGAGTCCAAATGTGCGCTGAGCGAGCAACTCGAATCGCAGAAACCAAAGGTCGATCCGCCCAAAGATTGCAGGGAGAGTGCCACAGGCAGGGTGGAAGAAAAGATGCGCAACTCTCTCTCCGCCCTTATACCCTGCTTAGTCAGCATATCCCATCAACCGCTCCAAGTCCGGATCCCACCAGACCCTTTGCCGGTTATACCAAGCCTACAACAAATTTTTATTGCGGTGGTTCTAGAGTGGAAATTCGCAGGGCACGCTGTTTAATCGATAGATCATAGAGCCGAGCCATATCCTATTCATGGACAGACTTCGACGAAGTACCATAGATACCACTCATCGATTATCACCGCTCCACGAACATGTATCAGATGGCCCTTCGTATGACTCTGCAGGACTTCGCCAACAGCAGGTCTTATAATATCCTACTTGCTAGGCAGAATTGTTCTCAGACCAGACTGAAGCTGGGCCTGGCGTGTTGGGGCATCTCCAGATACATTCGACAGCAGAACGACATGCACCGGGACGCATGTCACTCACGCATCACCGCACACACTTCAGCTCCTTCACGGTGACGCCCCGAGCCAGTGGAGAGGGCAGCTAAAGAGTACGCGTAATGCTCCGGCCGCTGACCACATCCCATGCACACACCTTGTTTCATCGTGTTTCGCGTAAGCGCGAATGAGAAGCACAGTGCGTCCATACATGTCCGCATTCACTGACACCTCAGAATGCGTATACTCCGTTCAATTTATCACTAGCTGGGCACGATTCGCGCTAGAATGTGTAAGACTGTGAAAGAACAACCAGGTCTCACGCGACAAAGATAGCACACGCCCATCCCAAGGGGCCCGCAGTGGGATCAGTCTACTTGTCGAAACGTTCATTTTACCCTTTACGCGAGAGGGTCTAGTGGATTTGAGAGTGCGCCCCAGTCTCACTGACGGAAAGTCGTGAGTGCCAGCGCAGAGCCGCGGTCACACACATTGATCGAACAGAATGGGGAACCTGTGCGAGTAGACATGAAACGACACAGAACGGAAGGCTTCAAAGAAGAAACGAACCTTGTTTTGGTTCATGCGTCCTGTTCATGTGCATTGCAAACTCCGACATTACATCGATCAAGAGCACTAGACAGGGATAAACACGGCAAATAAAGGGGTGCAATGTCGTGGGACGTGCACCAACAGATCGGGCTAGTCCCGGATGGTACACACAGACCATGGTTCAGACTCAAACTCACGCAGCAACCCCAGACACCGACTTGCCGGTCGTCAGTCAGTCGATAAACGTAGATGTCTCTAACTCTCTCTTGCGACCATTGAGCGACGACTCGACGAATGAACATTGCGCAAAGTAAATCGCAGCATTACTTGGGTCCTGATCTGTCAGTCTCCTATCACAAAGCAAGACGATTTTCTGACGGTACCAGTGATAAAGATCCCTTATTAGCTCTGATAATCGAAGCCCATAGCGTGTAGCGCCACAGAAAGAGAGAGTACCAGTTACGAAAAAACACGTCGAGAAACTGATGCGTGTTGTGGCGCACATAGACGCGTCACGATCGATCGATTACATCACGAACAAGTGTTATCGATCTCACTTCACATAAGGTTTATTTAACGTTGAAGAACTATGTTCGCAGCCTTGTGATTACTTACTTCTATCTCAGAGATCATGGATACAACATCCAGGCCACTTCCACAGCCCCGAAATGACCTCGATCTTTCTTCCTTCGATAATATACCTCTGTTCATGAAGTCGCTCCCGACAGACATAGACTCTGACGCACCTGGAGGCGTCGCCCTAGAAGCTCTACAGAGTCTGGTACACGAGGGGCCTCCAGATGGTGGGTATGTCGCGTTTTTCTACTTATTCCTCCTCCTTTTCCATTTCCGCTGAAAGGGCGACTCTCTCGATCCAGAAATCGCTGAGAACTTCAAGGAGCAAGGTAATGAATACTTCAAGAGCAAACGATATCGTGATGCGATGTCATTCTACACACAAGGTGCTTATTTATCACATTATTTGTCTTGTTGCTTATGTAGATTCAGGCATCGATGCCAAACCGACAGACATCACCTTGCTTGAGGCTCTACTATGCAATCGCGCGGCCTGTAATCTGGAGTTGCGTGAGTAATCTAATGTAGTGTTCTACGACACAGCTAATGATTCCTGCCGCAGAAAATTATGGATCGGTTTTAAAAGACACCGCTCAAGTACTATCTGTGAATCCATGCAGCCAAAAAGCACACTACCGAGCTACTCTAGCGTTGGAGCGCCTACGAAGATTCGATGATGCTCTCGACTGCTGCAATCACCTGCTCAAGTGAGAGATAGTCATGCAGCTTGTCACCATCGCCTTACGTTCGTCCAGAATTGATGCAAATAACACTGTAGGACAGTCGGCTTTGCAGCGGCTACGCAGGGCAAAGGTGGAACAGGAACGCGAAGAACGAATAAAACGGGAAGCAATAGAAAAGAAGAGACGGCTGCGCAGTGCGTTGATTGTATGTCATGAGCTCGCTTCGTGAAATATGCTGGTTTTACACACATTTAATTACAGGAACGCTCTCTCAAAATTATTGAAAACCCCAACGAATCGTCAATAAATCTTCACGAGCCTCATTTTGATGACCAAGACGCAACAGCAGTCGTATTTCCCGTGTTCTTCTTGTACCCACAATACCCCACGAGCGATATCATCCCACAGTTCTTGGAAAACGTACCCTTTGGCGCTCATTTGGATAGGATGTTTCCGAAGACATCACATTCTACAAACATGCCTTTTGCGGATTGGGACGTGAAACGGCAATACACACTGGATAACATCAATGTCTATGCCATGACATCTCGAGGTCGCCTGCTCAAGGTAGGAAAGAAGATGTGCCTTCGAGACATCTTCAAGGCAGCAAAGAAAGAGGAGAAAGAAGGGTTAGAACTCAAGGACGGCTGTCTGACTTTTGTCGTTCTTCCAAAAGGCTCGGATGTCGAGAAACGGTGGATCGATGACTGGAAGAGCAAAGTTGCGAACGGATCATGATGTTTATGTCATGCGAAGCATAATCGTGATTGTACACACTATATTATTGTTGAATAGAAAACACACACCGCACAAAAAAGACCGCTTGTAAGTACCCAGGGGACGAACTTCAAGAAGGTGCAGAAGGCCGACAATGTATTCTAAGCACACACATTGTCTTCGAAAAAAAAAACCCCTGGAATGAAGTGAATACAGCATCAGTGAAACGTCCGACTGGGAAATTCCGAGCGACGGTAATAGGAATAGCAACGAGCTTGCGTGCACCTGTCAAAATTCCGGAAGGAGGCACCCACAAGCGCCCATACGCCAAGACCATGACTCAAGCGAGGATCTGCTTCCGAGCCCGATCAGCAGTACGCCGATGAAATCTGAGCCGGCCCTCGAGTTGTCATGACTTGAGACGTTCCATGATCACACTTGTGTCCTTGTGGTTTAAAACTAGCGACGATGATAGAGTTATCTTCCCCGTCGACGTCTACTGTACCATCTACACCACAAAACAAACCACAGTGTGCGGTTTGCTCGACGAAGAATGCAATCTACACCTGCCCCCGTTGCCACATCAAAACCTGCTCTCTCTCCTGCTCGTCTTCCCACAAAACGCAGAACAACTGTTCTGGACAACGCAATAAAGTCGCGTTTGTCCCTATGAATGGATACAAATGGGGCACCATGATGGACGACTATGTTTATCTCGAAGAGGTCGGACGCAACGTCTCGCAGTGGGGAAAAGAGATAGGACAGGCAGGATATCACAAATCGGACCCGTCGTCGAGCGGCTTCGGCCGCGGTCGTGGTCGTGGTCGTGGGAGGGGCGGCCGCGCAGGCGCTATGTCAAAACGTGACATCTTTCAATCAGAACTGGAACGTCGAGGCATAGACATGGATGTCCTCGCTGTGGGTATGAGTCGGAGAAAGACCAACCAGTCGACTTGGGATACGAAGTGCGTTTACAGTTATTACCTTGTTCAACCGTATACCGACCGATATTGTCAATAGAAATGACAAGGGATATCTGACTATTGAATATAAAATTCATCCCCCGTCCACTCTTCCCTCCGAAGACCCTTTCGTGCACATCTCACACCGCAATGACATGTCCCGGACGCCGATGCAGCTGTTACAGCACACTGTCGGGCATATCTCACAAAAACCAGCATGGTTACGAACCGTCGTACCTGATTCCGAGGCTCCAAACCCTCAGGCTGTGCCTTTTATCATGTTCATGCGCATGTCGCAGGGTAGCTTTCACAAATTGCAGGCGGACGCGCCACTCATCGATGACCTCAAAGGCATGTGCTTTGTCGAATTCCCCGTCATCGAAGTATGGTCCCTGGATTCTACATTACCGTTTACTTCCGACAACTCGCATCCTTTGCTTTCATTGCAACGCATTCCGGCACCAGCCTCTATACTGTCGGCATCTAACCAGCGGCCTGCAAAACGGCGGAAACTGAATCATACGATGTCGGTCCTAGGCGGATACGGAAGCGACGAAGATGAGAAAGATGTCGCATCACTTGCGATCTTGGGAGCTTATTCGGATAGTGAGGTGGACGAGGCATCTGAAGACACCATGGACGACGACGCGAATAGCTCAGAGAACGATGCAAATAGAGAAGACGCAGAACTTAGCAGGCGCGCCGACCCGCAATTACTGCTGAACCTGTCGCAATCCGCGGGCGACGATGTAGATACGCTGGACTGGGGTGAGGATTCGGATGGACGTTGACAATTCCACCCTGTCCTGGTTTCTCCTCGAATCACCTACCGCTATATGCTTATGATAGCGATAGGATACAATCGTTGGCACACCTTTTTGGAGGGAAGTTCATTCATTATTATCGTGTCTATAATCCGGACGTCTAGGTTGTAGGCTATTCGCAAGTTCTATATGGATTATAATTCCTTGTCGTTCTTGCTTGCCTCTGGTTTGCGCATTCTTTCTACCAACTTGTCACGTATCCAGTCGAATGCCTTGTCAGTGGCTACTTCGACGGGATGATCGAAAAGGTATGGGAGGATGGGAACCACAGCCAATCCTGTCGAAAATACCCAAAAAGAGTGTTAAGCATGCTTTGCATGAGAATAGCAAGGAGGACGTGCCAGTCATTGTCGGCCCCCACGCCTTGATTCTAGGATTGGCTACATTCTTGAATGCCCTCTTGACTTGGCTTACAGTGGTGTGGATGGTCAGCGCCGGCAGACCCCTGCTGGAATTGAACATCATGATCCAAAATGAACAGAAGGGTCTGCCTACATGGATGCAATCGACTGGAACGTCGCTCGCTGAACAACAGTCAGTCCTAGCCGGGTAGTCTCGGAAAAGTTGGTTTCATGAGCGGATGGTCCGCGAAGTTTGGCTTTGTACGTCTCGTAGCTCACGTCCCTGGAACAGAAAACATTGTGTCTGTTTCTCACAGATGTATATTGATGTATTCGCACGTGAATAAGTATGCCCAAGAAACAGCGTAAGCCGCGGTCACGACCCATGGAACCACGACCGGCCGAAAAGCCTCTCCCACATCACTGGTCTACGCGAGTTCAGACAAAAAAAGTACACAAAATATGTGTAAAACGCACGTATGCAATGTAACGAGTCCCTGCCCTTAATGCAGTACGCAGCCGTGCACCATACGCAAGGTACCGCACGCCCGAGTCTGTGCTGTCGACATCCTTCCGAGCGAGGTCCCTGACTTCCTGCTTGGCTTCTTCCTTTATGCTCGACATTACTCCTCAAGGACAATGAGCTCAAACAGTTCCAGACAGCGTGTATTGCGGATAGTGAACAATAAAATTATACTCTCACAAGAGACTCGTGTCGTCGTTTTATCTGGGATCCACAACTTGGCGGATCAGGAACAACGGCAGCTTCAGTTACGCGTCGGCAACTCAATGAAGCGCGAACACGTGATGTATGACGCGTATGGTCGGCGGATCGCGTCGACGCGTTTCTTCGCGTTCCTCGCATTGGCACCGCCGACACCAGCTGTAAGGCTTTGAATATTGAATGTTGCCAATGCTTTGGAGCGATCCAGGGCATAACTAGTAACTAGACACCGGAATTCAAATTTCAAGCCAGTGAAATCTGTAATTTCTCGAGAGGGTAACACCTGTTGCAGGTACAATTTACACTGACAAAACCCGCAGAAAACCCGCAGAAATCAATGTGCAAGAGAGAGATATCCATCATTATGTAAAGTCAAGAGAACAATGATACGTGGTAGGTAATGATATCTGGAGGTATAAATGTTAAGATGGTCATGATTTGTGAGAGAAGATTGATGACGACCTTTTTTGATGCAAGAAAAAAAGAAGTGTTTATGCCAGTGTCAAGAAACGTCGCTCACGCTCAAAACCGCAGCTCTGGGGGGAAGTTGCATGGAAAACTTCCCGCCTCTACTTCCGGAAGATCATCGAGAGGAAACGACGATCCGGTACTGACAGCTTGAGATGGTTCCTCGTCCAAGTGTAAGCTGTCACTTAGAGGATTCGCATCGGTGTCTTGTAGACCAACGGGCTCTTTTTCGTAAGTTCCCCCCACAACTCCAGAGCCCGCCTCATATTCCCTATCGTTGTCCTTTGATGACGGACGAGCTAGATCTGGCACATGGAGACGATCGCTGCTCAAGTCGGCAACCTGTGAAGAGGAGCGATCGGTACGCCGGATCCACACTGCATTTTGCGAAAACACTTGTGTCTCCTCATCTTCGGTCGCGGAGTCATAGTCAATACTTCGCATGTCGGCAGTAGTGATCCTATCTTGAGAGATATCGTCCAAGTCATCTTGCAAGAGCGGATCGTGTACTGTCGAGGCGGACGGTCTCGCGCTGGACGAATATGCAGGAAATACAAGCGAACGCAGAGACTGTTGTCGTTGTGACACTGATGTCTCACAGAGGCCTCTTGGAGACTTGATTAGTCTTTCAGAAAAGCTCTTATTCCCCAAAGGGGACAAGGATCCATGCCTCCTTGGCGACAACCTCAAACGTTTTCTGGGGGAGAAAAAGAGACCATCTTGGGTTGGCTGTGACGAAGAAACGACGAGAGCGGAGCGTATCGGTGATAAACCAGCATCCTGGGTTGGTTGAGAAAACGGAACATTTGGGGAGAAAAATGAATCGCGATTCTGTTGAGTCACAATCAACGTGGGTACGTGCAAACATGTCTTTGTTATGCGGTGGAACTGCTCACTCGCACGACTGTAAGCAGATCACACACCTGTGGCACTTTATTTCCAGGAAGCGCAGGAACCTTGAACATCGCATCATCTCTTGATGTCTTCTTCGTCGGCGTGCATGGTAACGGCGTGCATGGTAACGCTGGAGTTGTTACCACAGGGTAAAACCCACCATTTTGTGTCGCCTGAGAAGATGGTGGAATTTCTGCGACTGGAGTAGCAGCTCGTGGAGAGGGAAATCGACGACGCTTCAAAGAACCCACATGAAACGGGTTATCGTCACGGTCTCCGTATTCATCCATCTCGTCCTGGGAAGGCTGAGAGGACGGCACGATGTCACTGGACGATGAGGAAGAGCTCGGTAGCGATGTCAATGAAGATATTACAGACTCCGTACAAACGAAAAGTCCTGGGGATTTCTTAGACGTTGCAGCATTGGGAGATGCAGTCGCAGAAGAAGTCCGGGTGGAGGGTGGCCTTCTGGGTAAGGTCTGTGGGGAAGGCAGCGATCGTGCAGCAACAAGCTGCTGATGATCTAGCTTTGGATATCCAGAAACATCCGGTTTCGTGCGCTTGCGTTGTTCAAGGGTTGCCGGCGGCGTTGCGAGCGCGTTCGACGCGTCATTCGCGCGTCGAGATTCGGAGCCACTTACAGTTGGGCTATCATCGACAAAAGCAGAATCGTCAATTGACCTTCGACGTGTGCCCTTGGCTTCAGAGTCGCGCCTCGACGGCGTCGTGCCAGATCTACGCCGCGACTGCCGGTCGATGGCAGGCCTTTTCTTGAGTCTCCGAGATGAACGAGCGCTTGTTCGCGGTTGAGGTTTGTAAAATTCGTCTATCGTTCGGTTCATTGCAGTCGCAGCTTAGAATTCCATCTCAAAAGCATACGGAGAAGAAATTGTGGCGGGCGATCAGTTGGGTCTAAGTATGTAGATGATGGTTTGGATGAGAGTACTGAATGAGGCGTGCGAGCCACCAATACAAAAATGTCATCATGACTAATCGGTGGTTCGTTATTTACTAACTTCGTTGAATTTGGACATATTTTGCTGGCGGTGTAGATACAGTAGGATCGACAGGGTATCATGGTATCGTATACAATTAATTGGCGAGTAGTAACGGTAGCGTCCAAGAGGATGAATAATCGTGTGTTATTTCGTTACAGATGCAAAGGAGTGATGCGGACGCATAGAGAGATACTTCAGCACCTGAAGGCCTGATGGTCCATGGTTAGTACAAAACACAAAAATCCCGTGGGGAAACTGTGCACAATTTGGAGACAAGCATAAGTCATAAGCAAAGGATCCCATTCAGAACCTGGCAAGACTGCAACAAACAAAGATAATCACGAAGACATAAGATGAATAATTAGTCTCGCCGAATGTGCCCATTCTGCTGGTCCTCGATATACTGACCAACTGCGAGATAGCCTTGACCGGTACGACGCAGATACCCTGCAAGGACAGAACGATCTGCATTTGGCAGGACGGTTACGAGCTCATCAACCTGTCGCTCGAACTCGGCAGATGAAGTCACAACTGGAGAACGCACGACATTGCTGGGCCGCGGTGTAAGGGAGGGATGTCGCGCAATACCTGTTGAATTCGCTCGTGCCGCGAAGGTAGCCGATGCAGGCACGATGATCGTGCGAGACTTCTGCATCCGGCGACTTTGCAAGGCACGCGGCCCTCCTGGGATGGTTTGAGTGACTGGAGTAACTGGCTGCGGTGCCGAAGTGCGGTGCAGCTCAGACGCGTGATGTACCGACGGACTCTTCACGAGTTGTCGCGCTTGTGAGGGAGGCGAAATTGAAGCAGGACTCAACGTGTGACTCTTCTTCAAGCTGGATTTCCGCCCCAGCGACGAGAAAAATCCCCCTTTTGAACCTGGTACTGTAACAAGTGATCGTAGGGGACTTGAGGGTATGGAATGAACGGTGGAAGAGGGCCGAAGTACTGTAGTCGTTGCGAGGGACGGGTACGGCAATGGTGGAGGGGAAGACGGTGCGGCATCGCTAGAAGACGGCGCCATGAGGTCCGTGGCGGTACCAGAGTCAAAACGCATCGGAAATGTGGCATCAGACATGACTGAGCTGCGAGAAACGTGTCGTCGTCGAGGTTTGAAGCCATTCAACGGCGAGGACGGGGTGGCTGAGGTGTTTGAAAGGCGGCGAGTTTTCGGAGCTGTAGACGCGTTAGACATTCGCGGACGAGCAAGAACGTACAACCGCTCACCTCTTGTCTGCATGTCCGAGGCGACAATCCAGTCTCCGAGACCAGAGTCGTAATGGTAAAGTTCATTAATCTTAGAAGCATATATAAGGCATCGTTCTAGTGAAGTCTTTGCACTATGAATCTCGGGACACTGCATACAAGCCGGCGTAATGGCGCGGATCATCTTGCGCGGGCGGACAACGCGTACCAATGTTGCAGTAGGAGACGACGATGACGGGGGCGCCAACGACTCCGGAGTTTGACCATGCCCAAGATTTGACACGGGTGGTGTGTGCGTGAATGACGACCTTGTGCGCGACGTTGAAGCGGACGGAGAGCGCGCTCTGGATGTTTGCGACGTGGAACCATGTCGCGAGCGTCGAGACAAGCGTTTCAACGGACTGGAACTCTTCGGAGGCGGACTAACAAGGTTGCCGGAATGCTCAACCGATGTCACTTGGTCTGGCAGACCCTCAACAGCGTGCCGAAGAGATTTTTCAACGGGCAGCGGTATTTCGGGTATCTCTGAGAGCTCCGAGGACGCCAGTGACTCGTCGGTCAAAGAATCTCCGCGTCCTGCAGCCTCTCGGCGATGTATGGATTTTACGGACTGCAGATGCGAGCCTTGCACGGCCATGGTAGAACTATTTGAATGAGAACAGTTCCCACACGTCCCAGGGAATGAGTTGACGTACATTACGCTAGTGCTCGGCGACTCAGTGAATGCAGATGAGCTAGGAAGGCTTGGTGTTGACGCGGGCGTGCAGTACTGACTAGAAGAGGCCGATGGCTCACTGGCAGATGACCCTGGCGTAGACGTCCGACGAACTTCCAGCTTTTCAGACACGGACGAGGGGAGCTGGAGCACTTGTTTGACAGCGTCAAGTTCGGATCGGCGTGAAAGTCCCTGTGGGGTATGGAGCCTTGGTGGTCTTGGGGGTGGGGATGACGCCGAATCAAACGTGAACGATACACGAGGTGGCGGGGGCAAAGGCCCTGCTGTCGCATGAACTCCGGGCTGATAATTCGCGTAGGAGCCAGGTATATCGGGTGAGAACTGAGGAGTATGGTGGTCTCTAGCGCGTGACACGGACGGAGCGAGATTGACTACGACTGGAGGTGCGACAGGACGATCAACAGCCTTACTTTGGCCAATTTCAGGCGTTCTGGGAACCGTTTCTGGTGATGGAATTGAGAGCGTCGACGGATTCATATCGGCGAGTGGTGACTGTGCGTTTTTCATGTGTGGTTGGTGTTCGGTTTCAGACCATCGCGGTACGTCGTTGACGACGAGCACAACTTCGGGCGTATGATGTGACTGCTTGCCTTGCATGGCTTCAGATGCGGCGCGATGGTGGTGGTGCAGCATTGTGGACTCGTAGAATTGTTTATCTCTGATTCCAACGGGCGCCGTGGAGGGTGGTTCGATATATTTGTAAGCGTTCGGCGACGCATCAGGCGGCGCAACAAGGGCCAATCCTTGCAGTTCGCTGAGCCCACGACGGGAACGAAGACTGGAAGAATGAGTGGAAGCAGCGTTGAAAGATGTGTCGGTGCTCTGTCTCGAGCTCAGATCGTCGAGTTGAACAATAGCAATCCTCCTACGATCACTACCACCTTCCGACGGCGTTTTGGACCTCCGTCGAGCAGGTGAGCAGATCGCGTCCGGGGACACCTGTTGGATAGGAGACGAAGCAGACGACTCAGAGTAATCTGAAGAAGATGAAGAGCCAGACGATGGATCCGAAGTGTGGGTCTGGTTGAGGTGTGTATAATCTAGCGTACCGTCCGCGAGATCTGACTGGTAATACGAGAGTAGAGCATCAGTGTCAGACCTAATCTTCATCACCGGACGCAGTGTGCTGGTGGAAGGAGAGGTCGAAGACGATATCAATGAAGGCGAGCTACAAGTTCTGGCCAAACTATGAAATTCTTCATTTTGTCCCAGATGCATGCGGCCAGAAGGAGGATTGTCCGCGCACACAGGCATAGATGTTATGCACGCATTAGAAGGTAAAAGGCAGGGTGTCAACTCGCTTCAACGCTGTGTGCAGCGGTAACAAGGTACTCCGTTTCGATTCAAGATGACACCTAGTGGCATGACACGCCCTTCTTAGTTCTCATAATTGACCACTAAACAAGACGCTCGACGTCGGCGATAAATGGGAGATACCATCGTCTAGCAATGGGCGACTACATATGACCGCTAGGCCCGCGTCGAAAGAACGATCACGCACGAGCAACTCAACTCACACCTCAAGGCCCTCGAAGTTCGGGTATTTAGGACGTACCAAAGGCCTAAGGACGTAGAATATTGAAGGCAATATTCTCGCAGTCAGACTAGATGACTCACCATGATAGGCTCACACTTTCGAGGACGACTGCAACGTCGTCCGCAGACGATGCGATTATCAAGATAAGAGTAAATAGGGCAACTTTGGACCACATTGGCGTGCCACGTCTTGCACAGGTAGGCAGGAACCTACAAGAACCCTTGCGATAGGCAGGTCTATGAATAGTTTGTATGTATGCCAGATCCATCTGCGCTCTGTTCTCAAAATAACTGATAGACGTTCTCCAGATGTTCTCATTACTGCCTGTGCTGATTCTTCTCACGCACAGGCCTGCTGAGATCACTGAAGTAACATGCGGCATTGGCAAGGCAATGAACCGCTGCACCCCGCAAATCGTGAGAAACACCTAGACAACAGCAAGCACTCGTGGTCGACTCCGTTCCATATCAGGTTCTTCTCTTCCCGCGCTAACGCTCGCCTCCCATGCTAAGTATGTTCCATAGGAATTCTTCACACTCAATTTCAGAACCGTTAGTGCTCGAAACCAATTTACGCGCGGGACGCATCGGACCGCGCGCATGTGGTGCTTTTTGTGGGTGGTAGTCTTTGCCAATTACATTGGGGGACAAGTCGTCAGAACAACCAACACTTTCCGTTTGCGGCTGATAGAAGAATTATCGTAGCAGGGAGTCATGGGATGGTGCTGAAACTGTCCTTCCCACAAGATTGTAAGCCAGAGTCATGTTAAGCTTACCGTGGTCTCTAATGCCCCTGGCCTTAGCGTCGGAATCTCTGCCGTTCGAATCGCATCGCACCGCATATACAAAGACCACATCACACGAGGAGCATATCGGTGAAATCATTGATAGGCCCAACGTCTCGTGGTTCGGAGAAACCAAGTCTTCCTGGTGAATGTCTTCCTGGCGAATTGTATATTACTCATATGCATATGCTTGTGGCTAACTATACAGGATGATACTCAGGCGGCATCGACGCCATCCCATCCCATCCGCCCTACACCTGTGAATTTTTATGGGAAGATAAATATGGTACAGTACCCGATGCTCCCCGAGCAAAAGCATGTCGGTGATGTTTCATAACCGTGAGCTGCTGGCTGATTCCGAGGCACTGTGCCCATTTATATCAGGGGTTTCAGTCGTACCGTGCGAGGCACCGACACCGACCGGTTAACGCACTAAGGTGCCTGACTTTCGGTGCCACTTTTCTGTACTTACTTATTTCCGTCCAGATAGTGATCGAGGATCGCATTGCACCTCATTGCGCTCGAGACCATGAGCGTTGAGCTTCGATATGAAGTGCCAAGTGCCAAGTGCGATATCTCGAACGCGCTGCTTCGGTCCCGCAAACAGCGGCTATTAATCGATAATCTGTTGACGGTGCGCCGATATCGGGTGTCCCGTTTTCGTAAGCGATCAGCGCTTCAGCGCTTTAGCACTCGGCGCGTGGAAGTGTATATCGATATTGAGCCGGAGTTGCTCTACCTCCGGTGTCATAGGTCAGCAGATGCTAATATCCAATTAAACGCGTTGAGGACACTTATAAGACGCTGGGCTATGCAAGAAAACACCCCCTCACTGATCAACATACACCTACTATTATCCCCCATGATGCAGGACCACAACCATCGAGGCACCTTTGTCTGCCCTGCTACAGGCGCCACCCATGGTTTTTGCCCCGCCATACAAGGTCAGGACAGTCGGTCAGTATGTCCGGCTTTGAACACGATGGCGAACCATGGATACATGTGAGTCTCCACTTCTTCGCATTTGAAAAGTTTTCTCATCTTTGTGTCGCACAGCCGGAGGGACGGCCAGCACATCACTATTAATCAGGTCGTTGACGGTCTTGTCCACTGTTATTGTCTGTCCTATCCTTTGGCTGTATTTTTGGCGATCGGAGGGTATGTCTTGAATATCTTACGCGTTGTGCACAGTTGAGCTAATGAGGTTTCTATAGGTACCTTATGATCATTTGGGGTGACATTCGATGGGCTGCTCAGGAAACTAGGAACGCACGACCCGCAAATTCTTCTGATTTTCATCCCACTAAGCTCATCTGGTCGGCCATGGCTGCTTCCCTTTATTTCATTGTTTCACTTCCTATACTCTTTTTCAAGCCACTACTGTGTGGTATGCCACTCCATGCTTTTGGTGTTCATGGCGGAGTAGAACACAACGCCAGTCTCGTGCATCTTGATGCCCCTCCGCATCAAAAATACCCCCCAACCTCGATCCAGGATAATCTAGTCGACGCCCTCTTTCCTTCCAGCGAAAAAATCCTGACAGCCGAAAAAGTTGCACTCCAGCGCATCCGTCGAGAGAGTGAACTGCAGCAGCCACTGGACCCTGTGCATGCAGAAATAGCGCGCGGTGAGATGGCCATCATGCTAGGCGAGTCCTACTGTCTCCTCATTATCTTGCTCTGGTTGTTAACATCGAATTAATTAGGTGTCTGGTGTCTGCCAAAGTCCTTAACGGGCGATGAAGAAGGCGCACCGTTGCCGTATTTCAGGGATTTTCTCCAGAAGGAGTGTCTGCCGTCAGGCTGGGTGCCGGACCATGTCCAGGGCCTTTTTGATGTTATGAGGATCTCGAAGGAGATCCGCAGTGCGATGGAAAATATCCGTCGCTCAAGGCAGGAAGCGTAACGCCAGCATTCGCGCGAATTGCACGGAATTTCATTTCTGTCCTGTTCTATTCGTCTTGATTGCTTTGTGCTTTACTACAACTGATACATCTATACTAATTAGCCTGCTTCTGCGATATGGTGCACGATGCTGTCTATAACTAACAATTACCGTTTGCATACTTATACACTATTTAGTCCACAGTTATTCTTTGCAACTTACCAACTATCAATTCCATGCAGTTTCTTTCTATTGTGCCACGAAACAAAGTGAGTGAGAGTTCTCAACGAACAATTTTATGAGCTGGTCTGAAGCCTCCCTGACGTCGTGTGGAACCGGGAGGCAGTTGAGCTTGAGGAGCGAAGGCTGACAAAACGCAACCTGGTCAGAAGTAGCGTAGTCGACAAAGGCGTATCTCACCAGGCCTCTGCTTTTGCATCGTCCATTGCGCAGGGTTCGGCTGGCCGTTGTTCACCATCAGGTCCCGTACTCGATGGTGGGCGTTCATCGCCATGAGATTGTCAGCTTCAGTAGAACTATCGACCGACCGCTCCGACATGTTACTCGAACGATCCACTTGCGTCGTGAAGGCATGTCGGTGTTGCTTCGGCCGTGGCTGGAACACAGGACCCTGCGCTTGCTGCAGCCACGCGGTGCCCGCCGTTTGGTTATCGCGTGCGTTGAGAGACGTGCGCTGTATCTTGAAGGCGGACGTCAGAACACGATCCCGCCGTACAAGGGGACTCAAGGACTGACGCCATTGGCTTCCATGCCCCCGACAACCGCGTCAATGTTCATGGTGCTATTTCCTAGTGACGTGAAAGATCGCCGCAGGGTCGATTGAGCCATTTGGTTGTCCAATGGGACTGCTCCGGGGAGGAGAGTCTTTCGCTTCAATTTGTCTAGCTGAGTCTGAGATCGTCAGTGAGATCGAGGATACATGACAGCCCTGGTGAAGTACTTTGAGCCTTTGATATTCCTTATCTCGCTCACGCGAAGACTCTTGCAGTTCGCGAACCTTGCGACGTTCGACTTGTAGATCCTTTTCCAGTTCTGAAACACGAATAATCAGGAATAGAAAGTTGACGCTTCTTGAAAACTTGCCGGCAGTTTTGTTGTTCAATAGACTGATCTCCCCATTAGCTAAGAGAATAATTACGCAGGGCGTGTCAAGCATAAGATAATCACAAACCCTCGCGTACAACGTTGTCCAGTTGCTTTTGTAGCTGAGCAGCCTTGTCTGTTAAATTGCGGACAACCGCCGATTGATATGAGCTATTGCAAATCATGAGAGGCGGTCAATAAGATACGATCTTGAAGACTCACCTCTCTTGATGCGTTTGGTACTGCCAAAACGAGATGGCTCTGAAAATATGCGATCGCTTACTCAAGCGAAGAGAGACAACGGTTTACCTGCTGCATATTTCCAGAATTATTGACGGGTTTAATCCAGAAAGGACGGACTGTGGCGTATGCGACTTAACGATGAATGCGTTGTTAAGCGGTGACAACGTACGGTTTTGTAATCATTAGATGGGTGCAAGGAGCACACCTACAAGGCATAAGGTCTCGTTGCCATTGCACTTGCATTTTACTCTTACCACCACGTCGTCCCTTCAAAATCCTGTCAGCGAACTGGGCCATTATGTTAGGAAGTAGCCCTCACGGTTCAGAAAGAGATGTTTCGCAAGCTGCAGAAGGACTTAGCAGTTCCAAAAACCGATGTTGCATACCGCAAACATACCAGGACATAGCTTGGCCGCAGTAAACAGCTTGTTGGCACATTCAACTATAAGATTTCGTGACAAAAACCTTGAAAGAGGGTATATGTATGCATACCACAGAATATGTGTGAGCCTATTACCGGTCGGTGGTATTAACTACAAACACCTAAACGGCCGATAGATCATGCTCACACGTCGTCTATATTCAGAAGCATTTCAAAAAAAAAACATCCCAGAGGCATGGTAAACTACTTACTACAACAGCCTTATCGTTCAGCGACTTGCGGCACGTCAATATATTGCACTTGAGCTCGACATCCATTGTGATCTACCAGAGAGGTCGCAAGCGTCGCCAGATAAGTATCCCCTCAAAGAAAGCCAAGCAAGATTCGCCGTATCATGGAGTGCGGCAGCCAATGTGTTTTTCAGCTCAGGTTAAAAAAGCCACAGAGACCAGCGAGAAAACCAGAACCGTCGTGTTGCCACTTTCACGATACCGGTCCACCAGAAGAAGACACCTAGTGATCGTCAGGACGCAGTAGTATGAGCGATTCAAGATATGTGGGTCGAGTGCGACGAAAGAATACAGGGATCTAGTGCACAAACGTTCAAGGCCAGGTATGCAAGTCACCAAAAACTGAAGGAGGTACGGCTGTCTTGTCACGGTGGTCTTGTGAGCGCGTCGCGTGGATCGATCGTCTGGCACGATCTGACATGAAGATGATTGCCGTGATTGTAACCGAGGAATTCTGGTCCCGTTCACGACGCGTCACCTCGACTTCCCCTCGTCGATCGTCTCGTTCATCTCGTGTCCTGTTCTTTTGCCGCCATGGTACAGCACTCAGCTCCATATCAAAGCGAAGAAACACCTCATCTAATGCCTATCATAGTTTCGCAACACATACGACTCCGACAACACGGTCTTCTCGCCGCAAGGCCGTCTGCACCAAGTAGAGTACGCGCTCGAAGCCGTGAAGCAGGGCTCAGCCGCCGTCGGGCTGCGTTCCAAGACGCACTCAATTCTATTGGCTCTGAAGGTACTC
Source organism: Fistulina hepatica ATCC 64428 (assembly GCA_000934395.1). NCBI lineage: Eukaryota > Fungi > Basidiomycota > Agaricomycetes > Agaricales > Fistulinaceae > Fistulina > Fistulina hepatica. Next base: position 133,837 of record KN882045.1, on the reverse strand, counting down.
ACTTCGGTGCACGCGTTTTTTGTCGGATGTCTGAATGATTGGACTCAGCGATCGACGGGAGAACTGGCCTCGTATCAACAGAAAATGTTTCGCATAGACGACCATATCGGTATCGCAATTGCTGGTCTTACATCCGACGCCCGTGTATTGAGGTGGGATACGTACATCTACATATACGGATATATTGCTCAAGCTGTGACAGCAATTTTATGCGCCAGCAGGCCATGTCATCTAAAATGATCTTCAACCGTCCTGTGCCTGTAAATCGCCTAGTATCCTCTATTGCCGACAGTGCGTCTTGAAGCGCTTCTCTGTTATTGCCAAGATTTGGCTCATCTTCTTTGAAGAGGCGCAAGTAAACACGCAAGAATATGGCCGACGACCGTATGGTGTCGGTTTCCTCGTTATTGGTCAGGACGAATCTGGCCCCCACCTTTATGAATTTCAACCATCTGGGATGAGCTATGAATACTATGCGATGTCAATAGGCGCACGTAGTCAGAGCGCAAAGACATATTTGGAGAAGCATTATGAAAGCTTCTCAGATGGTACGAAACAACGGTTTTTTGCACGTGACAATATACTGAGCACAGCTATGTTTTTATAGCGTCCCTCGAAGATCTCATTCGTCATGGTCTTCATGCACTACGAGAAACTCTGCAGCAGGATAAAGAACTCAACGTTAACAACACATCAATTGGCATTGTCGGTATACCCAGTCCACTGGAGAAAGATGCCTCTGCGAAGGGTTCATTCCGCATTTTGGAGGGCGAAAAGGTGGAACCCTTTTTGCAGACCATGATACCGAAAGAATCTGCGGACGCACCACCGCCGGCTGCCGCACCGCAATCATCTGCAGACGAAGATGTGCAAATGTCAGGATAAAGCATGTACTTGTATGTCTGACTCTTATGATACAATCATAACACTCCATTTTCAATCGTGTGGGAACATGGATTGGCACTGCCCGTATCCAGGAAGAGGTGTGAGTGTATTCCATATATTATTTGAACTAGGTACTATGGTGAATAAATATAATTTTCCCGCTGACTGCTTTCACCTTCAACTTCGCGACGCCAGCTAATGTCGCTTTGTTTGCTTAGCTAGTGCCTGTCTCCATAGCTTGGCTGCGTGGCCGGGTTTTCGGAAGACAAGCATAACATGCATGGCCGCACTGAGCAGAAAGAGGCTACCGGCCTGATGGGTAGCGGCCATGTCAACGGGCACCATCAATAACAGAGTCAGAACGCCGAGCGTAAGCTGAACGTTCGCCATGCCAAACGCTATTAACGCTGCCGTGCGCGCAGCCGGCGGCAAAGCTGCTCGATACGCCGGGCGCGACGCCAGCCAAGCCAATTGCCCGGTTGCAAGATACGTGGCTAATGCCTGATCGGAAATATCAACAAAGTGCAAGACCTATACCGGGTACCCGGTGGACGTACTAGAGTACGATGATCAAACTGCACGGTAGTGGGATTCTCTAGAATGTTGCGCCACCACAAGTCAGACTTGTCAGCTTTTTGAGCGTAGAACGGTGTGAACATGTCCTCCTTAGGTGGGACCCATCGGCCGCCCATTTTCGGCCATTCATTGTACAGTAGCCCAGCATCAAGGCCGGCAACAAGGGCGCCTTAGTGGGCGGGGATCAGCTAGGCGAATAAGACTTGCTTGGGAGAGGATTATCTTACCAGACATTGCTGTTATGAAGACCACTGCGGCCACACCACCGGCTTGTCGAGCAAAACGACGAGTCAAGGGGCGCTTCAGACAGTTGCTAATGCTTTCTCCAACGGGAAGCTTGCTCCATGCTGCGCCATGTGCGAATTTCCAGTCGCGTATAATTCCCAGACCATTCCAAAACATTCCTGCATATAGAAGGAACGCGAGGAAAAGATGTGCTGCAAGCCGATAATGAGATACGCGAGGAACAGCATTTTTCTCGATGATAGAATCCTCAAGTCCTGACTTGACCATATACCACCCCATGACGCCTTGTGCGCCAATCAGAGCAGCCAGACCACCAAGCTTATACCCCAGAGACCGTGATACTTTCCTCGTCGCGACGAAATAGACCAGAGGGACCACAAAGACGACACCAAGCATACGACCGAGAACGCGGTGGCCCCATTCCATGTAGTAGATGCGTTTAAATTCGTCAAGGTTCATAGAGTGGTTTAACCTGCAGACCATGAGATATGAAATAGGCATGGGTGCATTTCAACATACATCTTGAATTCTGGGGTTGCTTTGTACTTCGTGAATTCATCTTCCCAATCGTTTCTGGACAGAGGCGGGATGACACCGGCGACGGGTTTCCATTCTGTGATGCTAAGACCGGATTCGGTGAGACGAGTAACGCCCCCCACGACCACGATAGCTAAGACTAAAAACGACGAAGACAGAAGCCATATTCCCACGGACTTCGGAGTCAGGATAGGGAAGTCCGCTGGTGGTGGTTGTGATGCCGACGCGAAGAAACGCGTACTCAGTTGTTTCTTTTGGGATGCCGCAAACTGCGTCTTAAACGTGACACGGAACGCCTGCAACGAAGATGAACGTCTGAGCCATGAGCGCGCAGCGGCAGCCTCAGTAGCCGGTTCCGCACATCGAACGGCGGACAGACGTATCTGACGGAAGAAGCTGCGAGAGCTGATCCGCGCCGCAGACGACGAACACGTCGCCTGGCGCAAAAGGTTGAGAAGCATATGAGTTGTATGTACGGTACAGGCGGACGAAACGATATCGCAGCTCAGAGACCCGGCTGAGCCCGATCGATCATTCGGCACCGAGACTCGACCGTCGCGCATTGTTGAATCTGATTCGAACGCGATTCGCAAAAACATGATTGCTCTTGTCCGGCGAGCGACAGCCCTCGGCGCGTCCCGCGCATCTCTGTCATCACCTTTTTATTCAACCAGCGCAATCCCCCCGCCAGACCTGTCTGAAGGCGAAAAGACCATATTCACGAAACTGTCCGAGAGGTTCACTCCCTCCCAACTTCGGGTGCAAGACGTGTCTGGTAGTCCTTCCCCTGCTGTATGCTTTCAACGCAGTTGACAATGTCGTTCAGGCGGGTGCGGCACATTCTATGCAATTCAAATATCCAGTCCAGCATTCAACGGCTTGTCTCTGGTTAAACAACACAGGCTTGTCACAGAGACCTTGAAGAGCGAGATTCAAGATATTCATGGGTTGCAGGTGCGTAACCACTTGTTTCTTTTGCCACTCGTTCTAACTATGTGCATCCTTTAGATAAAGACGTCTGTAACCTAGGACACTGGAACCACTTCACATCGTAGACTCCTCCAATCTGGCTCATCAATACAAACTTCGACATGCATGTAATTCTGCTACCATTCACACTCCAACATCTTTTCTATGAAGTGTTAGCAAGCTGATGGCGTCTTTCGAATAGCTTTCGCGCTCTGGGCTATCTGAGACCTGCATATTGGCCGAGCTTTACATGCGTGACATGGAGACGACTATGCTCACTTACTTCGGTCCACGAAAACTTTTTCTTCAGCATTGTGAAGAATCGTCTATCGGCCTGAAAGATGGTCAAAGTTGCACCATCTGCGAATAAGTCCAACGCACCTTACGCCGTTTCTTGTAACAAAATAAGATCTCCGTTTCAGCGTCAGTCAAGCCATACAAGGTTTGTACGAGAAGCGGGAAGGCTGGTTCGAAATAGACACAGTCGGCTGCCAGTAAGACATCCGGTTTAGGAATGCCATCCGCTACTGGAGTTCCCCTGCGAGGAACATGGTGAGTAGATCAATACATTTATTGAAGAACACACACACCAGTCCAGCTCAGCTACAGACACATCTGACTCTAAATCATTCATCAAGACGTTCTTGTGCATCAGTTCTAAGAGCGGGCTATCTGTGCGATTAACGTTATGGTTTGCCGTCCGGGAAGAAGAGTAGCCATACGCCTGATCAGTGATCCATACATGCGCGGCACCCAGTTGAGCAGCCACGAGACCAACGAGCCCTGTACCAGAGCCAAGCTCCAACACTTTTTTACAGCGCAGAGAATCGGGTCCAAGATGTACAAGATATTGTGATAGGACCTGTCCTGCGGGCCAATGGACGCCACCACATCCAGGAGACGCGTCTAACGCAAGACGCATTGAGACTGGTTCTCCACTGGATGATGATCGAAATTCCAGCTGAACAGACGAGTTCAAAACGGATTTGGGTTGTTCAGGTACAATGTCGTCTTCCGTATTTGCACTTCCATCGACGCAGTGGTCGCCTGTGTGCATGAGGTGGCGAAGTGGATTTTGCGCATCTAGATTCTCTTCATCGGCAAAAGATTGCTTCCCTTCTTCAGTCATGGCAGGAGTATCTGGTCGCGTGATAAAACTGTGAGCTCGATCGATGGAAACTGCATGAACGACTAGAGAAAGCAGCCGTCGGTAAAGTCGCGAGATTAGATTAGTTGAGCCGGAGACCTGTGTGGTGAGCAATTTCCGATCACGCCGTCCTCGGTTTCTTACACTCATCCGATCATCTTAGTGGGGAGCAGCAACGCCCTATGACTCATCGGCCTATGTACATATTTGGTCAGATTCCGATCAAGACTCATATCTATGGGTTCCGCATTATTTTAGTGACGCAGTTCCCTAGCTTTGCGTAGCCTCCACCAAAAATCATGGTAGATAGCTGAAAATTCTTCTAAAATCAATATCTCCAAAGTGGACAGAGGGAATCAAAAATAAATAAGTGGAAGGCATTGATCTATTTTGCATCAGTACCTTCCTGACCACATCTGCCAATTTCCTCTGTCCACTTTGGAGATTATGTCATAAAAATTTTTTTTTTTTTTTTTTTTTTTTTTAAGTTGTGCATAATACTGAGTATGTATAAGAAGGAAAAGGACGTGACAGTTACACAGTAGAGGATTCTAACCCCTCGCCGTTACGAATCCGGCCTTCGCCTGTCGCCTATTCAAGGCGCCGGCCGGAGTTAGTGTTTAGACTACGGCTAGAAACTGGGTCTTGTTTCAAAAACGAGCGGAGTACATGGGTCACACTAAGACGTACTTTTTTACTGGGACCCGTACTGGGTATTATATAGAAGTGGTATACTTGGGAGGACCCGGTCTTACCGTCGGAACGGTGAATCTCTGTTTTACTTTAAATTTTGTATACGTACTGAGTAACACATCTACGCCACTAAACATACTGAGTCCGGTAACCGTAAGAGGTATAGTCAGACGACTACCGCTACCGCTAAAGAAGACGTTATGAGGTATGATGTAGGTCTAAAAACATGGCTATCGTAAAAATACTGTATTAGAGGTTTCACCTGTCTCCTTTAACAGTCTACACCAGTGTTGAGTACCATATTCGACGGCACATAACCGCAATCGGACGAAAATTGCGTGTTCGATCGAATGATTCGAATACGACAGGTTTCCATCAGTGATGAATTGATGACCGGGATGACCACCCACTTCTGCGCGTTCACTGGCAAGTTATACGCGGATTTCGCGGTTGCCAGTCCTGGCCACTAGGAAACCATAGTGTAAAGCGTCACCAGAGGCCAGCTAAAATGATGGATGCTTTGTTTCGCCGCGACGGTCGTGGAAAAGTAGTGGTGTCTTTACCATTCTTATCCCTTATGCCGATATATCTGAAGCAGATGTCTTGGCTTGTTTTAGCTGAGGTTGTCCGAGTGATGTATAGCCAACGACCCACGCGTGCCGACGAGCCTCAGCCTCAGCCTACCAGCGTCTCCAGGAAAGGCCGAGTAGGAAATGTCGAATGCGGCACTTGATCATATATATCCGTTGCATCGATATCCTGCTCTCAGATGTATTGGCCCTGTGACTACTCATCATGACATTCGAGCCATTTGGCGATGTACGTGTGCGTGCATGTGAGCTGAACAGCTGAACACCACGGCGCTGGACGGTCGTTGCATCCAACGCAGCCCTCGTTCTCGAATAACATGTCCATTGTATCACCTACAGGTCATTTTGGTCATGTTCACACGTCATTTGATCTCATCCATTCTATAGGTATCTGAACCACGTCAAAGACGTCGCTGTCCTTGCACGGATGGGGTTGATACATGCTGCACTGTTACATGGTTTCAGGATAGTCGGTTAGCGTTCCTAGGTTTATACCTTGCCCTTCCGCTCGTTTATCCCCTGCGGTGTGTGGGGAAATTTGGCTTCCTTAACAAGCGTGCCCGTATGCATCTCCTCCCTCCCGACCTGCGAGATTTCAAGTTCCTTTCTACTCTCTTGTCTATACGTTCATCATCAAACTGACAGTTAGCGATATGGCTAGGCAATGCACGGCACGCTGATTTAAAATTTGTTGGACATCAAGAAAATAGTGATGTCGCTGAGCGCATTTATGCATACTATTGTCACCGTATCTGATTCGCCGAATGGTTCTGTTACATACCTATAACCCGGCAACATGCAGCTTTATCATAGTCCTTCACCGCCATCACCCCTCCCGCACACAGAGCTGCAGGCACTGCTATATGTTCTTCCTCATGTATAAAGCGCGGGGACGGTATGACTTTGATGTTGTCATGTTAACGTTATCGCGCCCTTGCCATGCTTACTGACCATGACGGCGTGCTTTTGGCGCGCGAGTCGCGGGGAAGACCGTCTCTCAGTCTCCGCCTCGACGTTCTCGATTCGAACGCAGGCGTTCTCATGGCGTCTCTTCCCTCTGGATCACAGCCGCTGATCCAGTTCACCATGGAAGATCTGCTCGTCTCGACCAGCCCGCTCATGATCCCAGAACTGACGCGTTCGGGCACATTGGAACCAGGCGCATTGCGAGATTCGTATGATTCGCTATTGAGGTATGTATCGTACGTTCCCAGGTTTCTTTGAAGTGTTTATCCGAATGTTTAGCGTCAGCCTTCATGAGGCTTGTACTTCCCAGCTGCAACGGCGACCGCACATTCGGCGGGGAGCGACCAATCATGCGCGCCCATTGCCGCAACCACCCCTGTCAACGTCAAGTGGCCTCGAAGTAGAACAAACAATAACGGGGCTCCCTCGTACGAGTTCTTCACTGGTCTTACGGGGCGACCGGCCTCTCCGATCGTTGGACAATCTTCATTCGCAATCTCACAGGATCCACGGGCCCCGATTTTCTCGCAATCGGGAGGTGACTCCTACTTTGTCTTCCAGATTCCAAACATTTCCATGTCATTCTTCTAAAAGCAAATTTGCGATCAAGGGCTGTCTTCCAGATCTCACGATTTCCCGTCGCAAGCATAAGATTCCAATTACTATTCTCCCTATTTCTCAGTCGAGTGGTGACGTCCGGCGCCTTCCTCCTCCCCCGAAAGCAATTCGCGCACGGATGCTTGTCCACCGCTAAGCATCATCGATCATCAGCTGAAGTATTCTCAACGGAATCCTTCTATATACTTATGTTTATTATCTGAGCTCATTCGAGCAGCCTCTCCTTTGTCGACCTCGAGGTGTTTCCCAGTTCATAGGCACATGTATAATCACCGCTGATAACCGAGTATATTTATGAATAGTTCAAAGAAGCGGATTAGCGGGTGCATATATCCTGAATTTATATACTGCTGAAGTTCATTCTGATGGCGAGAAAGACACTGAAGGCCAATGAGAAGAGGAAAATAATAATAAGAAGCAAAACTCGCATTCAAAACCCATTCCCCACAGCCGACTCGAACGACTGACCTCGTCATTACTAGTGACGCGCTCTACCAACTGAGCTAGCAGGGACATTAGCCTCTAATGTAGGCAATGTTTATATAATGAGTTTTCTGGCAAGACAATCTTTATACCAAATCTACTACTTATCACGGTGAACGTGGACAAGGTCCCCACTGTCAGGCTATAATACCTTGCTTTTTCTAAGCAATGTAGGATCAGCAATTAGTCTTTGCAATGCTAAAACATAAGCCTCAGGGATCAAGCGCATGGAGATGACTGGACATATGCACGAGGACGAAGAACACCACTTCTATCTCAACCACGACAGTGCTGTATTGATGAACAAGAACATATGACAAACCCCAAATCCCCGAAAAGACAAGACCGAGTGATTTATATGGTATTATGTCCACACGTTAAGGAAAGCTGCATGCGTGAGCGAGAACCTGCTATGCAATAAGCAATAAACGAAACGAAATGCACGACGGGATAACAAGCTTAACGTACGGCGATGCTAAGGCGCTGGCGAGGAAGTCGGCCGTGGTAGTGGTATCTCACGTGAAGATCCCTCCATCCACACATATTTCAAAGAGCCTGGTATCCGCGTTGGCTGCGGTGTGACCAGTTTGCCTGTTAGATAAACTGTGAATAAGATATTTACATGAATGCAAATGTGTAGATATACCTTTCCAATACAACTGACCCCACGCTTTCCCGTGGTTCCCTTCGCACTTGAATTTTGACTTCGTGACGACCCAGTAGCTGTCTTTGATGCCCTTTTTACTCCATCGAAGTTGATGGAACTTCTTTCCGACACCACCAGATGGCGTTCGCGATATGACCGCGTACAGGTTACCTGGTACCGTACTAAGAGACGGCGGCAGCGTCGACGGGAGAAGTTTTTGGATGGTGGACAGGAGACTCATTGTTGTAGAGAATATTCAAACGAAATCCCAACGTGTGTCACTGCAAAGCAAAGAAGGCACGAAAAACGGACGGCCTCTTGCAAGCCAGATAGTAGTGAAAGAGTGAGGGTAACACCGCGGCTGCTCTCGCGCTCGGACATGAACAATGATTTGATCCGTCCCTTGCATGGGCGTTTCGGCGGCAACCTCCACAAAGCGCGCCACGACCTTGCCTTTACTCGCTACGTACCTGCGCGAGTCTCGTCTTTTCCTTAGAGGCCGGCCTTTCCGACGTTAGAAGCTTCTGGCAGCCCTTTCTCCCACGAATTCCAGTGTTTTCCTATGCCAATCCAATTGCGGATTGCCTACCGCAGCGTCCGACCGTGTAGGTGGCGCCTGCCTCTTCTTAGTCTGCGACGCAGAAACACCTCTACACTCCCTCATGACGACTGTGGTATACCTACGGAACCATCCTGGTCGGTGAAAGAATTGCTGTGCTCGTATCCCACTCCCACGATCTCCACGGCAACACTGCACAGGCTGCATGAGCTATCTGCGCTGCACCCGCCCCCCGTTGACTCCCCGGAGTTCGCTGAAATAAAACGGGACTTAGAGGAGATGGTGCGCTTGGTTGAGGCGGTCAAACTGGTTACTACCGATCCATTGGGTTCAGAAGCGCTGGTCAGCAATTTGCCCACTCCGGAACGAAGCGGCCACGATTCGTCGCAAGACGGGGAGCAAGGGACTGATCTTCTCAAGTATGCATCCCGAACACGAGATGGGTACTATGTTGTGGAAGCAGATCGTCGAAGATGACATGCAATGACAGCGCGGGTCTTCGTACCGTAGCGTCCGGTAATCTCCCCTCACCAACTGCATAGCATGTTCACTTTGTATCTACAGCAGAATATATTTCGATGCTGTGACTGTTAAGACCCAAGTCCATGCTGTGCTCTTTTTCGTTTAAAAAGCACAGGATCTGTTCTTCACTTGTTTTCTTGGGATTCCTTCCTTCGGAAGTTAATTTGTCGTGCAAAGTTGCAACGCTGGTCGAGATGCGTTCTCCTATTGCTCTTACTTTTGCACTAGGCTCTGCTCTGGTACAAGGCGGACCAATTCCAATTCCAGATAGTCCAACCTCTCCGACGATCTCTCCGAGGTATGAGCAGGTGTTCTATCTACTGGAGCTGTATATGACGAGGCTTGCATTCTGGAGGTCGTGCGGATTTTCTGTAAGCGACGAGAAGATTGCTGCTGCTGAACGGCATTTTTCCCAAAATCGTGTAGTTGTCGACACCGAGGCCGTGAGGCGGACATCGAGCACAGTGGTAATTAATGTCCACGTTCATGTCATTGCTGCAAACGAAACAGAGGAGGGCGGCTACCTCCTGTGAGTCTTTATGGCTTGTATCCCTTGGTGTATTGAAATGTAGTTGTGCAGCGACTCGGCAATCGAAGAACAGATGTCTGTGTTGAACGACGACTTCGAAGACACGGGCCTCAGCTTTTCTCTCGGTAACACGCAACGTATTGTCAACCAGACGTGGTTCAGTGAGGTCGGACCGGATGAGTACGTTGCTACTTTATCTCAGGTCTCTGCTTTTTCCAACATTAGACAGAGATCTACAAACGGAAATGAAAAGCCAGTTGCGTAGCGGCTCTGTCAGCGATCTGAATGTATATTCGGTTGGGTAAGCTGGGTTATCACTGGTTAGCCGCGGTCCACTTTATTCACTCATTCAAAGCTTCGAAACAGGCAGCGGCGCCGGCCTTCTGGGTTATTCGACCTTCCCTTCAGACTACGAGGACGATCCGGCAGATGACGGCGTCGTGATTCTCTTCTCGACATTACCTGGAGGTAACACGCAAAATTACAATCAGGGCAGGGTTGGTTCGGTGACTTGTCTCTGGGGATCTCATGTGATGGCGCATGTTACAGACACTGACGCATGAAGTTGGCCATTGGGTCGGACTGTATCATACATTCCAGGGTGGATGCGATGGTGCGTTATCGATGGATCCTCTCCCATCATACTCGTCTTCAGCTGGCATGCTTTCAGGCGCAGGGGATGGTGTCGACGACACGCCACCTGAAGCTAACGCGACATACGGCTGCCCACGAAGGAGGAACAGTTGTCCAGGCGGCGGCTCCGACCCTATTCATAACTTCATGGATTATTCTTACGATGAGTGCTTAGAGTCGTTCACTGCAGGCAAGTTCATGTTCACAATGACATGTCTCATGGCTTTGTGTTGACACCTGTGCTCAGGGCAAATCTCGCGTCTTCAGGATCAAATGGCTACGTATCGCGACGTGATGTTTGAATCGTAACGAGATGACAGCATCATTGTCTTAATTGTAACAACCCGATAAGCGGGTCCGTGTTGTTCTCGTAGCGACTCGGTAGGAAACTTCGCATTGTTATTCGTTGACACACTCACATTCATCTACAGCCTGTCCGTGTCATGATAAAAACGGAGGTTGCTCGAAAAGCATACGTCAACGCCGCCGATCAGACCACTTACATACTTACCCACCACCGCGGGAGGGGGACAGAAGAAATCTTATCTTCGCTGGTCACCCCAAATCACACCCCGAAGCTGACAAGCTGGTGTCGTGTCCGGTGTAGCATTGTCTCTGTGCGCGGTACGTGATGAAGAAGGCTGAGGCTCTCAGGAATGTGACGAATGATTCATATAGTAGCGAAAATACTGAAAAGCGGCAGAAGTGAAAGTCTAATTGGGGGGAATAATGGAATTTGCGGCGGGTCCGTAAGGACACTGAACTCGCACGAATCGATATATAAAATCAGACAATCAGACATTCGAGAACACAACAGAAATGTCACAGCGGGCGAGGCGATGTGCTTGTCATACACCAATAAATATTCGGAGCCCCTGGCGGAACAACTGGAGGATCGAGGTACCCCCAACATTAGGGAAGCGGTGGGTGGGCCTGTATATATGTCGCAGTAAGGGCATGTAAACGGCGGGTAAACGGCAGGTCACCGGTCACGCCCCCGCCAAGCATTGTCGTACTATCTAATCTCTTATCTTGTCCTTCCGTGGCGTGATCCGTTAGCAAACTTACGTCACGTCACTGTCTCGGCGCCATCCGTGCTGCGCTGCTCATGGTACTGTACGATGTAACCACTTTCACTCTTGCGTCCACCTTTCTAGCATTCCATCCTCCAGAGGAACAGCATCATGTCTGTCTCGGAATACAGTCTCCAAGAACATGAAGATCTCGAGACGAGTGATTTCTCTGACAGCGATGACGACGAGGAAACACCGTTACTGCCATATTCATCTGAGATGGTGGAATCGATGCGGAGGCGAACACCCCTTCCCCTGCTTGCAATAGCCATCACCTACTTTCTGCAAGTTTGCGAACCCCTCACTAGCCAATCCATATATCCGTATATCAACCAGGTTCGTTCGTCGGACCTTCTGTATATATTCACTCCGCAGCACTTACAGCAGGCAACATAGTTGGTTCGTGAGCTTGACGTAACGGGCGGGGATGAGCGTCGCGTAGGCTATTACGCTGGGCTGATTGTACGTTCTATCATCTCAATTTTGCCTTTTGGATTCACGACCGTAAGGAATCTATATTCTTCGCTACAGAAGCTGTGTGTGTACTCCACTGGAGTCGCGCATCGGACCATGTTGGGAGGAAGCCCATACTGTTAATCGGAACCTTTGGTTCCATGACGTCCATGTTGTGCTTTGGGCTATCTCGCACGTTTTGGGCTCTTGTGGTTAGGTATGTTCTCATTTCATCGCTTCCACACGGATCAATATGCTCATGAATCAATCTTGCTCTAGTCGTGCTCTCACGGGTCTGCTCAACGGAAACACAGGTATGTGTGCCTAACAATGACCGGCCTCCATTGACTAAAGTCTGAGATTGTAGGGGTGATGAAAAGCATCATGGGCGAACTTACAGACTCTACCAATCGTGCGGAAGCCTTTGCGCCAATGCCTCTGGTTTGGTCGCTCGGCTCAACATTGGGGTATGTTCACATCTAGTCCTCTCTGCAGTTCGGCCGTCATATCAATGCACCACTAGCCCGCTCATTGGAGGGACACTGTCCCGGCCTCATGACAATTTTCCTGGTGTATTTCGTGCGCAGTTTTGGCAAGAGTACCCCTATTTCCTCCCTTGCGCCGTAACAGCAGGCTATGTTGCCTGTGCCTTCCTTCTAACTCTGACACTGTTCAAGGAAGTGAGCCCGCACATTCACATTTCGCCGACTATCATCACTCATGGAGAATCTTCAGACTATACCCAAAGGACATCGGCGCAACGCCTCAGAGCGCCCTGTTCCCATTCGCAAGCTCTTAACTTATCCCGTCATTATCTCCATCTCCAATTACACCGCTCTCGCGTTCCTCGGCGTCATGCTGAACGCACTGCTCCCTCTATTCTTATCGACACATAGGGTGTACGGAGGCCTGGGCCTCTCCGCTTCACTGATCGGATATCTACTGGCTGCGTACGGTGCCTCATCTGGCATCTTCCAGATTTTCTTTTTCGCAAAGATTATAAGGAGATTAGGCGAGAAACGCGTTTTCGTCGCCGGAATCTCGATGTTCATCCCCGTGTTTTCGCTCATGCCCATCATAAGCCGCCTTGCGCGCACCAGCGAGAGCCAGGACGCTTTCGCTTCTTCTAGTCAGGCGCTTTCACCCGTGGTGTGGGTGCTGATCGCTGCGATGCTGACATGTTTGGCGTTCATGGATCTCGCATATGGTCTGTTTTTCTCAATTTTTATGTCCTAAATTGTATACGAGACTCATGCGCATATCGTATAGGCGCCATTTTCATGTTTATCACGACAGCGTCTCCCAATCGGGCATCGCTTGGCGCAACAAATGGGGTAAGTGGCATGTGGGTTCGATCTTCGCGAGCAATGCTTAATGTCAGTGACGTCGCTGCAGTTATCCCAGGCATCGGTTTCTACCTTTCGCGCCGTGGGGCCCGCTCTTGCATCATCCCTGTTTTCCTTCACATTGGAGCACAACGTGCTCGGGGGCAACTTTGTGTACATCCTGATGCTATCATTTGCTTTCCTGGCAATTGCTCTGTCCACGCGGCTCCCGTCGCATGTGTGGGTGGAGATGGATCCTGAGTCAGATACAGAATAGAAAACGGACAGCTATTGTTTGTCTGCATCTCATGTACATTATTGTTCATATCTTTCGTCTCATTTCCATCGTCGTCAACTAGGATACATGTGCATTCTTTTTCTTTGTGCTACAGTATAATTGTTTACTTTTATTTTTTATTCCACGATTTGGCAATACTAGATCTTTTCACACTTCATGCCATGTCGACGACGCAACGTATACAGTTTCCGTCCTGCACAATAAGTAGTTGACGTTGAGGTAAAGAATGTATATATGAAACTGAACAAATACGTACATGCATATCGTGGAATCCCTGGTTGATGTTGGCCAAAGTGCGATGGTGAGTGACGTATTCATCAATTTTGACCTTGCCGTTTAGGTAATCTTTGTTTTTACTGAGTCACTTAGATGAAAGAGAATCCTAGAATCTTACCCGCCACGAGCCCAGGGATTTCAGTCCGGCCCTTGACGCCACCAAAAGCGCTGCCACGCCATGTACGTCCAGTGACCTACATACAATATTGGAATGTCTGTTGCGCGATATCGAAAAAAAAAAAAACACCCACGAGTTGGAACGGACGAGTGGAAATTTCTTGGCCGGCGGCGGCAACACCGATAACAGTAGAAATGCCCCAGCTAACGTTGGAACATTAAGCAACGTCATGGTGTACCAAATGTTTTCCTTACCCCTTATGGCAAGCCTCGAGCGCCGCGCGCATTACGTTGGTGTTGCCCGTGCAATCGACTAGAGGATATTCAGAATAAATCCACGACAATAAAACTGCAATGCTGCTCACAAGTGTAGTCTAAGCCACCGTCCGTGATCTCAATGAGATAATCCTGGATGCGCTTGCCTTCGGGCAACTGCATAGGATTGACAGACTCATGAGCACCCATCTTCCTGGCCCAAGCTTCTTTTCCAGGGTTGGTGTCAACCGCGATGATACGGCTAGCTCCCACAAGACGAGACGTGTTGATGACGCCTAGGCCGATGGCACCACAGCCGAACACGGCAACGGAAGAGTCCTCTGTATCTCGACTTCTAGCTAGTGAATAAACGAACATAGCAAGATACGTACTAATTCCAGGCTGCTTCACAACAGCACCCCACGCAGTGGTGATACCACAACCAAGAAGGCAGACTTTTTCCAAAGGCGCCTTCGGATCCACAGCGACAACCGAGACGTCCGCGACGACCGTGTATTGGGAGAATGTGGAAGTTCCCATCTAAACACAGGTTAGGAAAGTCTTTTTGCTTGGTGAAGATATAAATGAAACTTGCAAAGTGATGGATAGATTGACCCTTGACGGTAAACCTGGTTGTGCCATCGGGCATCAGACCTTGGCCCTGCGTCGCACGGACTAAATAGAGATGTGAGAGGTTGGCCGTGAAAGAATCATAACATACGGGTCACAGACCTTTTCCACAGAGATTCGTTTTGCCACTCCTGCAAAATTTGCATTCACGGCATTCTAGTGAGCTATACTTGAGCAAAATGCATGCATATAAGCGTCTAATTTACCTGCGGTGTACAGAGGGATGACATGATCCCCGACCGCGACACTTGTGACTCCTTCACCAATGGACTCGACCTCGAAGACTCCGTGTCATAGAGAGTAAAGGACTTGCACAAAAGACGCTTACAATTCCGCCACCCTCGTGACCAAGGATAACCGGGAACAATCCCTATCGTAACGCAGGTGTATTTTATTTCGCGGTTGGCTTCGAAGCGGGTCTGCCCACCTCAGGGTCCTTGCCACTGCGTGTGTACTCGTCGGTATGGCAGATGCCTACGTTCAAACAAAGGCGTGAACATCATTAACTGTTCTTTGTCGCATAACTTGCTCGAGAGCCTCACCGGTGTAAAGGATGTGGATGCGCACGTCGTGAGCCTTCGGCGGTGCGACCTCGACCTCCTCGAGCTTGAGGGGTTCGCCGGCGCCCCAACAGACAGCAGCCTTGCAGACGATAGGTTTTCCAGTGGTATCAGACATGGGGGTCAAAAACAAAAGACAAATGTGGATTGAGAGATACCGACCGTGCTAGCGCTCTTTATAGAGATGACGGCATCGGATTTAGCGATAAACGCGATAACTCATCGATCGTGCAGTCACGCGTCCGCCTTCCAATTGATTCACCCATCGCGTCGAGGTGCTCATCTGACTAGCTCTCATCCCAGCAAATGTCGTTCGCGAATCTGTATTACAAGCGCGTAAGCGATACCAGCACGTCGAAATGAGCGCCAACAAACTGCTCCCTGCAGACCGCGGCTACGCCTAAAGCCTGCTACGTGTGCTACAAACCGACGCAGGTGTGTGCATGATCAACGGTCTACGTGCCAACAAACCACTGCTACACTCGCACAGACGGTTCTAGCGACCATAAACACGACGGACTTCCTATACACTTGCACTGTCCATCTAACAGATCCTGGTTTCGCAAGCCCCGTCGCCGAAAGTACTATGCCGGCCACGGCGGTCAGCGCTGAAGAGATAACCAAAGTCAAGCAGGAATGGGAAGCCAAGCAGAAGGAGAAGAAGGAAAAACAAGCCAAGGAAGCAAAGAAAGATGCCCCAGACAAAGGCAAGAAAGACAAGGATCAACCAAGCGACAAGGCACCCTCGACTTCACCACCGCCGTCTTCACAGCCAGCCACGCCGGCGGCCCCCACTCACCAGCGGTTTACTCTTCATAGGGATTTCTTCACGAGTTCGTATCTAAACATGTCGTATCTTCTGTGAAGCTAACCTATGGTCGTCAGTGCGACAAGCAGAGCACAGGAGACGAAGGCAAGCGGTGCAAGTAAAGGACCTCGCACCACGCTTACCGCAAACCCCATATGGAGGCGTCTAAGAAACATCCAACTTTCGCTATCATTACCTACAGTACACATATTATTTAGGTACAGGACAAGGATATCTTGCAACGTCACGCAGAGCTGTCAAAGGTCATGAACTGATTCCTAAAATTATTGCTGCTTATGCTCGACCCTCCACTCCTTGAAAATGCCGTCGAGGCTTTTGTAGATGAGGTGCGTAGGAAGACACCTGATAATTTCGCCCACCCGTTGCTCTACCTCGGCTTTTCCGCCGTCACCGATGGCCTTCTTGGCATACTCCACCGACATGCGGAAAATAGCCAGAACAGCGAGGGAGACGTGAGTCTGCTGCTTGGCGTGCGCGGAGCCCTGCGAAAGCGCGGATAACAATGGGCCGGTGAAATTGCTTGCCGGCGTTGTCGACGCCTGAGAGAACGGCGTCGCCCTCTCGCCACGCACTAGGCGCAGTAAGATCTCCAAGATGTTGTCGGTCTCTGACATATGTGACTTGAGAAACCGCTGACGCTCAACAGTATTTCCCGCAGGGGAATTGAGGCCCCAGGCATCGAGGACAGTCCAAAGCGTGGGCGCCTTGGAAAAAAGTCAGAACGAACCCCAGCATGCGTGAAATAGAAAGTACACGTACTGGATCAGGGTCCATCACAGTGATCTTCTTTTCCCAGCCTTCGGCAGCATCGCCCGCCACCCAAAACCTTCCGCCAAACATACTTTTCAGCCACTCGTGAACGTCGCCCGTCTTCGCCCACTTGGGCTCCGACAACGGTCGCTCGGTATCCATATACCCGATCATGGTCAGTTTAGCCGGAGTGGGTGACTTCGAGAAAGGCGGGACGTCTGGATCGTCGATGCCGCTCGCAAGATTGGGCATAGGAATATACGAACGCGTAGGCTCGGACAGGGATTCCATCTAGAGCACGAATGAGTCTTATATTGAACATTGTTAAGGACTCTTGCTGTACCTGGATGCCCTTGAAGCCGTTGATGCTTTCCAACCTGTTAAGTGAAAGTGAAACTTCGATACGACCCTCGTGCCGATACAGCTTCAGATAGTCGACTATCTCTGCATCAATGACAAGGCGCCTCGTACCACCCGCATAAGAAATTGAAATGCGATTTGCGGACGGCACAGGCATGTCAACAGACCGCACAGGGACGTCCGCACCTGCGGACGCATCTCTCGACCTCATCTCGGTATCCGCCACTTGTGCACCAACAGAAACACTCATCTCCGTACCCGTCTCTGCGATGTCCATCTGGGAATCCAGTTGGTGAGCAGCACTGTCATCGGCATTCGACGACTGAGGAAGGTCATTTGGGTTCGGGCCTTGAGCCGTCTGCATGTCAACATGAGCAACGGAGGAAGAAGTATCACTGTGCGAAGTATGATCCACGTTAGGTTGAACGGCACAAGAGAAAAAACGGGAAATAACAGACACGAACGCAGACGCGGAATGATGAGAAACCTCTCCAGCCAGCGGAAGCGATGGCGTGCCAGGCGCACCCGACTTCTCAGCAGAGGAAGGAAAAACGCCCTCCTCAATGAAAGACGGCACAGATGCAGCAATGCTGTCTTGAACACCAGAAGAACCATGCACATCCTCAGACACAATATCACCCATTGGGCCTTCGAAAATGACCAGTTAGTCAAAATGGACAATCGCCCGTCCGTAGGACGGGGGAGCATTGCCCACGAAGAAATGTTTCGTCCATCATAAAAACAAAACTCACTAGAATGACCGGCACCAGTGGCCTCTGGAGCACCGTTGAACAACTGCTCACCAACCTCCCGCTCGTCTTTCTCGTGGCTCTCTTCATCGTATACAATCGTTTCATCCCCACGCACCATTTCGTTCTCATGAGACATAGACATAGTCCAGTCCGTATCAGCAACCGAATCACCTCCAACACTGGGTGCGACACTGCCCCGGTCATCATTGCTCAGTTGAGGCGGCGGCGGCCGTGCCCGCCCCTCCTCAATGTCCCCATCATCGTCCTCAATTTTTTTGCGCTTGCCTTTGCGTGCGCCCGGCTCCGTAGGAATATTCGTATATGAAAAGGATGCATTGTGAAGAATGGCATGCGAATCGTCCGCGGACACCGGCGTGTGGAAGTAAACACGAATCCGTGAGGGCGGCGAGTTATGCGCGTCGTACGCTCGCGTGTTTGCCGATACTGATGCTGACGCCGGAGGTAAAGTACCATTCTCCGCCTCCTTTTTCACGCTTGCTATGTCAGATGCCTCTTCCAACTTGACGTTGACACCAACCGAATCTGTCGGTGGCGCAACGCCCCACATCCAGCCCAACTCGCGTATTTCGAGACCGATAATTTTGAAATCAGTGAGCGTCCGTCGATTCTCATCTCTCTTGCCACTGCCCGAGGATGAAGCAGAAGCATTCAGAGAGCTGCCACCGCCCCGAGTATGCATGAACTGTCCCCGACCACGGAATGAACCGCCTGAATTGAAGGAGGTCGATGGAAGGGCGTTAAACGAGCCGCCCCCACGCCGATTCATGTTACCAGAGAAATTTGCCCGCGATCCTTGGCCTCGGAGGGTAGGAGTGCCTCTAGACGCCATATTGTTTCCGAACATACCGCCCCTCATACTTCGGTTCATACCCCCACCTCTGTTATTTATCATCGATCCACCCCGTCCACGCTGGTTACCCATTCCTCCACGGTTTGCGGCAGCCATGCGTCCGAAAGAAGGCCCTCCAGGTATACCTCGTCCCCGGCTCGCGGGTGCAAATGGTCCTGTGACATGTGAGCTGTACAAGTTACGAGGATATCCAAGGATGTACCACTAACCTTGATTTGGACCATCGAAACGTGGACGTTTGGCAGGCGGCAGAAAGGGGCCTGACTGCTGCTGCTGCTGCTGTATGGGTGGTGACTGCTGATGGTGTTGTTGCTGTTGTGGCTGCTGCTGCGGGAAATAGATCTGCTGCTGAGGCCGCCCAAAAGCCGACTGAGTCTGCGGTGCAGGCGCAGAGGGTGGAGCTGAGAAACTCTGACCGTAAGCTAGCATTGGCTGGTATGGATTATAGACAGCGGGAGCATTGGGAGCAGGAGGCATAGACCCGACTGCAGGTGGCGCATACTGCTGCTGCTGTTGCTGCGCCATCTGTTGCTGTTGTTGTTGACGTTGCCAGTTGGGGCCATAACCATAGTTGGCGTACAACGCCGATTGATCGCTCGGAGGACGAGGAGCTTGGGTGGGAGGCGGGGGAGGAGGCTGAGTCTGCGGCTGAGTCTGCGGCTGCTGAGCCCACTGAGCGCTGTACTGTGGTACGAGCGCTGGGTTGGGCTGTTGCTGTTGCTGCTGCTGCTGCGCGGCAGCCGCTGCCCAGTAAGCCGAATAATCCGGCTGTGCCTGCTGGACCATCGGCGGAGGACCTTGCGGCAGTGGAGGTTGTTGCGCAGGATAAGACGGCTGAGGTACAAATGGATTTTTGTTCATGGCGCAGATCGTGGCGTTCGGGCTCGGCGACTAATGCGGTGGGCGCCAAAAAATGTGGCGCTGCACAGAAATGCTAAGTAGGAAAACGATGAAAGCTGTAGAACACAAGTCAAATCTTGAAAGGACAGGCGCGCAGACGCTTGGAAATTTGAACTCGAACTGCTTTCAGTCCAAATCGGGAAAGTCTTATCACGGTCACGTTGCCGTCACGGCGACGTGTTGCCACCATCACCATCAACGACAGAGTCATATTGAGCATTCCATTTTCATTTCCGCAGACGACTGTATCTGCACTGTTTTTCCTGTGGAGCGCTCGGGGACAACTTGAAAATTTCGGCATATAAGATAGCTGTGTCGGCTGCAGCCTTTTGCCAATGGCAATGCCATCGGCGATTCGGAGCCCGATGTAATTAGTGTTGCCGCGGTCCGGTTCCGAACCCAGGTTCGGACCTGAACCTGGAGGACCGAACCCGAAGTTCGGTCCAAGGTCCGGCATATTTCCCGAACCGGACCCAAAGTCCGGTTCGGAGTTCGGGCCAGCAAAAAATTTCCGGACCCGGTTCGAACCGGCGAACCTGAGTGCCGCGCGGCAGTTGCCGCACGGTCTTTATAGTACATCAGTGCGTCAGTTTTGTTTGATTTCTTCCGCATCACAGCTCATTTGAACGATGCACAGGTCGTCCGTCGCCTTTCTCCCTGCTCCTTCGTTCTTGCGTTCCTCTTCAGCACACACGCTGCTGCTATGTAGAAAGTCCGCTCACCACAACCTGCAGTATTCTCGACTACGGCGCCATTGCCGATAACTGGACCGATATCTACAGTGTGTGAGTTGTACTCTAGTGTAACCCATCTTAGGACATGTAATCAAACCGCGCCATGCAGCCTCGGGTCAGCATGGACTGAGCGTGTCAAGCCTGTCGTAATGGACAGTACAGAAGATACAATTCTGTATATATCCTCGGGCGCCTACGCACTGAAGGTACGAACTACAGGCATCTAATTAACAATAGGCGGTGAGACTGATTGTCGTGGTTTTGGTCCCGGTCAGCCATAACGTTCGGCAACGTGTCCACTTCTACCTTCAAAATTGATGGCGACATCCCAACTCCGTTCAATGGTGATCTTATGGGAAACATCTTTTTTGATGTAGGTTTACTCCTTCATTCTGTCAGGCTCTCTTTCTCATGTTGATCATGCAGGATTTGTGAATCTATCATCCTTTCGGGCTCTGGAAGCATCAACGGAAATGATTATTCATTCCGGGGGGGGGGTGGCAACTTGACACTCTATCCAAACCGCCCGTGTTTTTTCTACTGACCAAGTGTTGGGGTACGTGGGGTGCACAGAGCGGTCCCTATCATCGCTTCTCACCATTTTACTGAAGGTGTTGTTGTCAAACAAGTCGGCAAGCTTGCAATCGTCGTGAATGTCAACAACAAAAGCTATGTCAATCAATTTGGACTGTCGCACGCCGCAATCTTCAATGCCGTCGAGGCATCTCTCATGCGTCTGCAGACGTCCTACACTGTCCTATTGCAGATTCATCACTTCGACCTGGACACGCCTGTCAAGGAGACAATGAAGGCTCTCCACGACCTCGTGCAGTCTGGCAAGGTGTGGTACATCGGCGCGAGCTCCATGCGTTGCTGGCAGTCCGCGATGGTCGAGGTCGAGGTCGAGGTCGAAGCTGCTGACAGCGACGAGTGGATGTTATGTACATGTATCCTCGTATACTACAGTATTTCTTAGTCCGAACCCGGTTCAGAACCCGAACCGGACCTGGGTTCTGGTTCGGTGAGGTTCAGTCCGGGGTTCGGCCCTTGGTCTGAACTGAACCTGAAGTCCGGTTCGCGGTTCTGAAAATTTTTGAAAGAACCGGACCGAACCGGACCGCGGCAACACTAGATGTAATTGATCAATATTTCAATGGGCAACGTGAAACGTGGCCTTTCGATATGTGACGCGACCGCGAGGGACACAGCGTTACCCCTGCTAGCGATCTCCAGTCTCCGAATCGTATTGCGCTCGCTCGACCTGCCCACCTCATCCCATGTCAGTGGTGGGATGGTCATCCTCGACAGGCCTTGGTCCCTGATCAGGACACGGCCCTGGCGTGACCTTCCTTTTCGAGTGTCAGGCCGCGCGGGCTCCGTCTCGGGCTCCGTAGGTGCACAACAGATAAGGATCTGCTTGGTCCTCTCTTACCTTCCATTTCATTTTGGTACATAGCGCGCTGCCGCAGTACTCTAACGGCATGTAAGAATCACTTTGTATACCGATGACCCTGAGACCGTATCGATGAAACCTCATTAAAAGAAACTCCGAGTGGCATCTTAGCCTAAGTACCTCCTCGGGGATTCGCAGATTTTCTCGTTTACACCGGTAAGTATGTTTTGCTGTGTCCTGGTACCTTTTCAGATTTCAGGGGGACAGGACGACACTGCCATCTGTCCATGAATCGGATATCCGCCACATATGTTGCCCTTCGGTACCGAAGGGTAATGCATCGGCCGCTCATGGGTGTACCTGGACGCCGAGCCTGTGTTAACACAATTATCTACGCCTTTTTGACACATTCCAAGCGCTCAACTGGCATGAATACCGGTCCGCTCAGAGGTCCGTCATATGCGTAGTGCGTAAAACTAGATCTGCAGCCACGACCGTGACATGGCTGAAACCACAGGCACAATCTACCAGTTTTTTCTGTCGTACATCATATGCAACTTCATGACGCAGTGCCTCGGGCGTTGACAACGTCCTAGTCTTGACATGACAAAAATATACCACGGCCCCTTCGTATAAATATGTGGAGTCGAGACTGTCAAAGTGTGTTTCTTCAACGAATTTCTTGTGCTGTCATTCTCGCCCTTTCTCTTCCCCAATGAAGTCGCCGTTATTTTTCCTTCCTCTCGTTTCTCTCATTTTCGGTGCGGTCGACGCCGTAACGGTGAACGATCCCATTACCTTCGCCACCCAGGACTATGACTACATCGTTGTATGCATTTTTTGCTCCCTCTCGAAGAGAACGTTAATAACCAGAGCACCAGGTTGGAACCGGATGTGCCGGGATGGCGGTATGCCAATGTGTGCCTCTCCGTTAATTCTTTCTCATGATCAATGGATTTACTTAGATCGCATCTCTCCTCTCCGAGAACTTCAGAGTCGGGGTCATAGAGGCAGGACCTGTGGTAACAGACGTGGACATAGTCAATGTTCCTGGAATGGTATGTTTTACTGTGTGATCCCTTGACGGGTCCTCCAGCGCTTATGCTTCATTAGATTGGGCGTGACGAAGTTGGCACCTATGACTGGAACTATACGACTGTCGCTAACAATGACACTGGTGTACCATCAGTCACCTGGCCTCGAGGAAAAATCCTTGGGGGGTAAGGTTGCTGTGCATGTGTCATAATGACTTTTCTCAGAACATTCCTCTCACAGGAGCTCTGCGCTTAATTACCTAGTTTGGAATGCTGGTGCCGAAATCGAATACGACAGTAAGTACTTCTACGTACATAATTCCGTGCCAGTCATTCATGCTTTGTCTAGTCCTTGAACAACTAGGCAATCCAGACTGGAATTGGGACACGCTTTCTTATTACCGCAAGCAGGCTGAAACATGGACAGAGCCGTCGGCGTACGACGAGCAAGGCTACAATGTCTATCCTAGCTCACAGTACGCAGGGCATTCTGGACCGACTCAAGTCTCCTTCGGTAGATATGTCTCTGCCATAGCGCGCGTGTGGGTCGATGCCATGGAGTACTTGGGTATCAATAGGAACAACAATCCCCTTTCCGGCACCAGCATCGGTGTCACGTCGGCATCTTCCAATATTCGCCCAAATAATCAGACCAGACATTATTCTGCGCCGGCGTACTATTTTCCTGTGGAAAACCGCGAGACCCTGACTGTGATTCCGGAATCCCTGGTCACTCGCGTGAACTTCCAAAGCCAGGGCGATGAGCTAATCGCGACTGGCGTTACGTTTATGAACAATGGCCAGGTTTATAATGTTACAGTCTCCAAAGATGTCATCATCAGCGCTGGGTCTGTCAAGTAGGTACCTTCCCGATTTTTGGTGGCCTTTTCCTGGGTCCATCTAAGCAAATGTTTTCTTTTAGCACGGCTCAGATTCTGGAGCTCTCTGGCATTGGAGAGAAAGACGTCCTCGATGCGTAAGCATTCCATAACATCCTTGTAGTCTGCTTCTCATTCGCTTGCTTCCAGATATGGCATCGAACAGCTCTTGGACTTGCCCGTCGGAGAAAACCTGCAAGATCACTGTGCGTACACCTCCATAATTTTCATATCACTTCTGAAAAAACTTTTCACTTGCAGACGGCTCAGGTTTCCTCTACAAGGCAGAAGGCATCGTCACCCTCGACGATACACTGGGGAATGCCACCTTCAGTGACGAGCAGCTGGCACTCTGGCAGGAGGCGGACCCAAACAATCCAAGCATCTTCGCCATGGCAGTTCCGTCGGTCGCGTACCTTAATCTCGAACAACTTCTAGGCACGGATGCGGCCCAGCAGTCTATATCGCAGGCCGAGCAGTTTGTCGCCAGCCAGAATAACTCAGTCTATTATGATGTTTGGCAGGCCCAGTTGCAACTGTTGCGTGATTCTAGTGTTGCGCAGGCGGAGCTGTTGTTTATCGAGGGGACGTCGTATGACTATGTGAATCATCAAGCCCGCGTGCGGCTGCTGGCTACCTTGCAGCATTCTTGGAGTCGAGGTATTGAGTCGTTGACGCAGTCTCCAATCAAGATGCGTGTCCACTGACGTTCCTTGTGACAGGTTATGTCCATATACAGAGCAACGACCCAACAGTCTATCCCCTTATCCAGCCAAATTACCTCGCGTCGCCGCTTGACGTTCAGGCCCTTGCCGCGGGCGTCGAGTATACCCTGGCCATCGGTAAGACTGTTCATGGTTGCCTCCGTAGATCATCACTCATGCCCAATGCTCCAGGCAATACCTCACAATATTCAGACATCCTCGCTCTCGACCAGAATCTAACCACGACCATCGACGACTGGATTCACTCCTACATCGGGACGGAGTATCATCCGATTGGCACTGCCAGGTATGTTTTTTTTTCCTCTTCTGTGTAAAAAGGTGGTGTCGTTTCGCCCATCTCACGTGCTCCTCAGTATGCTTCCCCAGGGCAAAGGCGGTGTCGTCGATCCTCGGCTTATCGTCTACGGAACCAAGAACCTGCGCGTCGTAGACATGTCCATTCTACCAATTCACATCGGTGCTCATCCAATGGCAACCATCGTTGGTATCGCTCAGCACGCAGCAGCTTTCATCAAAGAAGGATACTAAGAGTATATCCACTCGGACACTCGGACGTGTTGGTACACTCTCAAACTTGTTCGTTCGTTATTAAATTTCAAGCTCTCGAAATATCGGTCGATTCGGTATCTGTAATTTTTTTCTCATTCCTTCCATCCTTGGTGTGCTGATAAATAGATGTACTTATTTACTTACATAAACAAATAGCTTAGGGATTTTTATACTCTCGTAATCATTGGATATATATGTGGCACTCATTTTTTTTTTGTTTTTGCTAGAGAACACAATATACAATATTTAGACTGGCCCGAAAACTTGCATCTATAAATGAACAACCGAGGACGACACGCGTGTGAAAAAAGCACATTAGATTATGAAAGTTAGATGGGCCGTACACGTATGTGGATTCCATTGATATGATGGTATGATTCCTACATAAAGAGTTTGAAGACGAAGAGAGAAGATCTCAAACGCCTCGGTCCACCATTGTACGCGGCTTCGTGCCCAAAAGAGCTCTCCACAGAACTATCAGCGCTGCACGTATCTCCCTGCGCCTGACGCCACTGCGCCGATAAATAAACCTGATTATACTGAAAACACATAACAAGAAAGAAGCGTCGAGGCATAGACGCCTTACAATCAGCTGTGTAGGTGTGTGGTTTTCATTCTTAGCAAAGAACGCGGCGAGCTGGTGGATATGCTCAAGCATAGAGGACATGGGCCGTACAACCCAAGACCACAGTCCTAAATCATCAATATCCCATTCAACCGGTCGTCTGTAAGGAGATCCACGGGAGCCACGGATGCTGTGAGCAGGAGAAATGTAAGGGGAGGATTGGCGAAATGATTGAAGCGAGTCAAGGCGCTCGTTCAGGGCGGCCACATGCGCTTGGATATTCTCAACAGCAGCTTCTAGAGGTAAGCGAGACTGCGACGGCAGTGAATACTGGCGAATAGGCGGTGGCTGCGGATGCGCGTAGTAGACGTTTTGTTGTAACTGATGCTCGGACGCGGGTGCCAGTTCCGAGAACTGCCCGGCATATGAGCTTGTAGACCCGGGATACATTGATGAAGGCAAAGATGTCGTCGGTTCGGCGAATGCTGATTGAGTGTGGAAGCTAGGGAGAGGTTGCGTGGGCGGCAATATTGGGACGGCAGCCAGGGGAGAGATGGCTTGGGTGACAGACAAAGGTGTCTTGTATCTTTTGGATGATTGGGATGATAGCGGACGTAGGGACATCGGAGATGGCTTAGCGGGGACCGGAAAAACGGCTGGATGAATGACACTATGGAACTGATCATTTCCTAGCTCGGACATATCGTCCGAATGAGCGTTGTCGTGCTGCATTGGAGAAATGCTGGGAGGGTTAGGATATTGAATGGGAGAGGGATTCTCGGAGTCCGTTGATTCAGACGAGTCTGATCCCGGTGAGCGAACGGTTCCTGTATCCATTCTGAGTGGAGGTACAGCGGATTTCAGATAGAGAATCATCATACCCGACATGACTAGGTTTGAGGGGTCTCCAGCAAAGGATTGAAGCTCTCTTATGAGATTCGTTGCAATTGTCTTGTCAGAATATTTTCGCAAGATCTGTGTAGTCATAATCGTTCGTCACGAGAACAGGAGGCCACCACAAAGATATTTCACCTTCAATAGTGCATCAACATACAGCCATTTGGCTTCTGAGGGATCAATATCCCTATGTTTCGCCCACGCGTCCCTACATTACACGTCTTGCATTTGTTAATGGGCGACATTACGCCGTCTAGGTACACACCATTTTGCACGTCCAAGTTGATCCCATATGCCAGGTCGAGGCGACGTCACGTTCCCCACAGTAGCTACGCAGAAAAACTATTAAAACCTTCGTCCTATGCGCAGAATCAGGAACTATATGTACCTTGTTTATACAAACTAAGCACCGAGGTCAGAACGAATATATCACGCGCACAGGCATCAAATACTTACCTGTACATGGTCAGCTTTTCCTCATAATCCGTTTGGATTGGGCCAGTCTTGGGTAATCCTGTGTTCGTATGAGATGACCCTCTTGATGTCGTTCCTCCGAGTAGAAAACGCACCTTGCACGATTTGTACAGCTCGGTCGAATTGCGCGTCAATGAGACTCTGCGCGCCGGCCATCTTTGTCGATAAGGGCCGGTGAAATAAAAAAAAATAAGGAGCCTGTGGACAGTTGTGGGATACGAACGAGGACGAAGGTCGAACTCGGTGTCGACTTGTCGGATCCGCTCAGCACCCTCAAGCCGGAGTACGTCAATTAACACAAGCACATTCCATGGAAACCACGTGAATTTGGCGGTTACATACCTGTTATGGATGGGACGTTCCCTTTTTAGGCTTGCTTTGATCTGAGACAACGGGCCGGCGATCGACTATGTACAACCACTGAAGCAGGTAGAACACTCATTTTGACTGGCTATTCGTACAAGGGGGTAGTTTACGGTTGGTCGTCATGAAAACAGAGCCTACATAGGTTACAAAAGCGTCTACAAAACATTGACTTGAAGTAAGTACTTGATCTATGGTATGAAACCACACTAGTACTGCGATCGTAGGCAAACTTTGCCGTGGATAGAAATAGACCTGTGAAACACATTTTTTCATAGGTAGCAACCCGTGCTAGTGAGGGTTCCGCGGTATATAAGCAGGACGGAAATATTATAGTACATACGATTGCTACAACATACAAGGACTAAAGTACTAACAGCCTGGTCCACTTGTGTCCGTAAGTAGGGAAGAATCAAGAGTTCATGAATTAAAATGTCGTTCTGGATATCGTTCTCGTATCCGTGCAGCCAAATCCTCTTCGAAAATCTGATCTGTGTCTCCCAACTGATTGCCTAGAGTCAGCCATCTGCAAAGAGTCAACGGATTGCCTCTATCCTGAGATAAGAGAAAAACAAACCCAGGGCGCGTGTTGTGTTTCCGGCCAAAAATCTCAATTTTCCGACCACCGGGACACATCCTCTCAATCAATCCGTAGACTTCCTCAGGTTTGCGACTGGTCTCGCGAACCTCAGACACAATGATATCAGTGTCAAGGCCACGGTTCACCCAAGACGGATATTTCAAGACGCCGGTGGCTGGGTCGACGTTTGTCTTGATTCCGACCAACATGTGCTCCTTTGTGTGATTAAGCCAGTGCCCCGTTCGGCCAGTGCGGATGACGCGTTGCAGTTGGTTGGTCTTGATCCAAACAACTTCGTCGACACGAGTGTATCCCCAAACTCGTAAACATTCCCGCCCAACTTCCATCGCTCGACCAGTCACCCATAGAAAGAGAATACCTTCATCCTGTAACATGGGAATAGGCATAGAGCGCATCTCGTCATCCGTCATTGTGCCATATGGTAGCTGATGGACATTAATCAATGTCAAATCGACGGGGAGAACAGAAAAAGCTTCGACTTACACTCATGTGAATGTCCCAGGGCGGATCGGCCATGATGGCGTGGAATTTTCCAAGAACAGAGTAGTCGAATTTCCGAACATCACAATTAATCCATTGTGGCGGCAAGTCCCTCATACTTGGGCCGGGAGGTCCCAAACCGAGCTCAAGACGATGAGGCGATTGTCTAGGCGGCACGCTTTCTTGCCGCTTGTCGATGGAGCTCTCGTCCCAGTCGATCTCATAATGAAGATAACGACATGGCGCCTTCTCCTTGCCACGCCCTCCAGCACCAAGACCAGAGGGTAATGAAGTCGAGCCGCGGCTGTTGGGGGGTGCGATGCCATGACTATGTGCGGTGCCAGGAAATGGTGGAATCGATGGCGACTGGGCATAAGTAGGTTCGGAGTAACAAGTGTTGAGATAAGAGCAATGACCCAAACTCTGATCAGTGTGAGGGCGAATCAAAGGTCGAAAGTGTACGCGGTCACAGAAGGTCGCGTGCATAGACCCTGTCAGGCGCCTGGCCTTGATGCACTCGTCTTTGGTGATGTGCGGACATATCGGTTCAAATCTCTCCTCTGAGGATTGAAGCTGAAGAGAAGACGTAAGAATGTGCGAAGCTTGAAATGCCAGGGCAAGTACCTGCTCAGCAAGCAAGCGCCCTTTGGCTGTGCACCTCTGCAGTATACCGTATACTTGGCGCAACTCTTTGTTAAGGTGGCCGAGCGTACTAGAACCCTCAAACGAGGTATAATCCTCGTCGTCGTCGCAGTTGTTCCCAGCAGCCGAATCCGCGTCTTCGTCTACGACACGCTTCCGCTTCTTCGTACCGAAGGTGTTTGCGCCTGATCTAGGGGTGTCCAGACGGACATCTATGACAGTAACGCCATCATTATCGCGAGAAAGCAATATTGTGCCCTGGTCCCAGACACGAGCAAGCGTCTCGAGCACGGACTCAAATAGGGACAAGTCCGTCAGACGAAACCGAGGTTGTGCAGCTGAAGTCAACAGGCCAGTGGGAGGCTTGTATGAGACGACGCGGGTGAGAAGGTCCATCGAGGACACTGGGAAGTTCAGCTTCCCCCCGCTCACTAGACTCTGCAGCGCCGAAGCGGCGAGCACCCTTAGCTCGTCATTTGAATGCATGACCGTGTTGTCGAAGATGTAGACATGCGGCGCGGTGATAAGTTTGTGATGCGCCCGCCCACGGCGACCAAAGATTCCATCAGATGCGCGTCGATACAACTGATTCTCACCGGACGTTTCTCTGTCTTTGTCTGTCAACTACTACCGAATCGGCGAATATGAACGGTGTTTCGACGGAAGGGATAGTTTCTGGGATGGACTCAATCACCCTTGGCCAGCTGAGAACTGTCGTTGAAGCGCCACCGAAGCCTAAAGTACACTAATTCCCATGGACTCATGTGCTTTGAGATACTCATTCCCACAACAGCAGTGGTGGTACGACTTCAACTACGATGACGAGGATACTGTCATGAACGAGATCGAGGAGTTCTATTCCTATATTGAGATGCCACAGGCCCAGGAGAACCTCAAAGCTTGGCGAGGGTCCTTCGATGGCGGCAAGTGTCCCCAGGCATGTGGTCTTCAAGTCTCTTAGTCTCATCAGTTTGTAGAATGGATGAAGGCGTCGCTGCATCAGAGAACCAATTACATTGAATTGATTCTTGAGAGCCTCGAGCATCACGACGTGCAGGTTCGATTCGTGAATGCTCGGCGACTGTTTTACATATTGCAAGGTGCGTCCTTGAGCCGTGATGCATTGGTGTGTCCTCGATATACATTCTTCAGGAACGTTTGAGGAAACTGTCTCACCGGAGCACCAGCTACACTGGATTGTCGAGAATGCAAAGATAGTTCGTTCGTGTAACGGCCTCAGCGCAATTCTTGGGGCAATGAAGGTTGCTCAGCTGAAGCATGATTTTCTCTTGTACGTTTCTTGCTCATAGAAACACCACATGCGTATTGTCTAACACCGTTTCTTCAGTTCCGTGTCCGACGAAGACATGATACGCTACAACATTTCAGTCCAAGACAAAGCCGACTTGGCTGAAGAAGTGACTACTGAGATTTCAGTCTATCTTGGGATGCTGTATCATTTGGTCGAAATATTCAAAGGACATGACGACTTTGCCGACGAACTGAGTAAGTGATTTGAATACCATATGTTGGCGTGCATTAAATTTGGACTCTATTCAAGTGAGTTTTGAACCACCGTTCCCCGTATATCTCATCGGTGTTGTGTCCTCGTTGAAAGACAAAGCAACGAGGAATTATCCCGTGAAGAAGGTGCCGTATTATCCCTGTGGAATGTTCGTTGTGTGAACATTAATTGTGCATTAGATGCTCCTTCTGTGTTGGAAATCATTGCTTGCATGTTGGGGAGGTATGCGTGATTATATTCGCGTCAAGAAGCTTGCGCGTGAGCTTGCTGGACTTCCAAGCCCCACTGAAGAAGGTGTGATCCACCCGCGACGTGGTCATGTTCTCTTATTGATATGCATTTTACACAGAACTTCCGATCAAGTCGTCCCCTCTGGATATCGAGATTTTCCATGAGGAAATGTCTGTGAAGTATCCAACCTTCAATCCCGTGCAACACCCCGTGCCCGGGTCGATGCCTAAGAACGCCATCCCATCAGAGTTGTCCACAAAGCTGTCCCAAGCTTACGATCCAATTCCTATTCGACATCATTATCACCACGAGGAATCTGAAAACAGTGGCTCTACTGGCTCTCAGTTCCAAGCTCAGAATGCTAATATGCAGTACCGGCATCCCCAAGCGCCGACGCCCGCGCCCTCTCCGCCGCCTGCACCTAAAGCCAAGAAACAGCAATATCAGACGGACCAGACGCGTCCATTCTTGTTTCCGTTCTCACGTTACGACAAGAATGGGCGGCTCGTTCCATTTGCTATCGACGAAGCCGATAAACTCTACAATAAGCACACGTATATCAGTCTTTCTCTCTGGCAGATGGCGAAGACGCGGGCGGAGTGCATGGCTGCCGAAAGTGGCTTGGATCATTTGCCGGGTTCCGCTCCTCCGAGAACGACTGCCGCGGCCACTGTGAGTTTCTTCCCGTCCATATTAAAGCTCAACCACTTATAATATGCTCAGGATGCTGAAACGCTAGCACCTCTACCGGACGTAGCTTTGCTTGATGAGAAGATAGCAGAGGCGGATAGGATATATGAGAGCACGGATACTCCCTCTGAGAGGCGAAAAATGAAGGAAATGAAAGAAGATCTGATGCGTCTCAAGCGGGTTGAGCAGATCTATGTATGAATTTGTTTGCTTTCACTCCTATTTCGCTTCACCTTGGCTCTGCAGAGCGCCATGCTACCGATCCTTCAGCCGTGGATTCTGGTACTGCTGAAACTGTTGCTAGCTGCTGTTTCTGCTAATAATAGCGGGTCACAACAAGTGCCATCAGCGCCTCTGTTTCAAGGTGTCGCATCTCGTGAGTGCTCAACTTACGCGAAGCACCGGTTATTGATGTTCCTCGAAGCTCCTCAAGAACAACCTACGACGCCTGCC
This sequence comes from Fistulina hepatica ATCC 64428, assembly GCA_000934395.1. Classification (NCBI taxonomy): domain Eukaryota; kingdom Fungi; phylum Basidiomycota; class Agaricomycetes; order Agaricales; family Fistulinaceae; genus Fistulina; species Fistulina hepatica. Next base: position 101,555 of record KN882045.1, on the reverse strand, counting down.
ACTCTAGACGAAATCGATGTAGTTCGTCATCGAGAAATTACGTCCAAAGCCGTCGCAGCCATCCTACTTTTGACTCTCAAGTGGTTCAAAGTTTCTCGTGCGTTGACTGTTTTGTACGGCAGTGCAGTCTGTTGATTCTATTTCCTCGCAGACGTTATGAAGTTCCATCAGCTGGGACAACAGCTTCTGGACACGAACTGCCTTCTTCTGATTCTGAAGATCTTTGGACTGCAGGATGTCACGTCTTTTGTGATATCGAAGGCTGACTCGTCGGAGAACAAGTGCGATAATTGCTTTTTTCATGGGCCTGCAGCCGATGTTCATATCTTTCCAGCTTCTTCCGTTACTGCCAACTTCACCTATCCAAGAATCCACAACGTATGAGACCTGAGGACGAGATGTTACGTCCCCCTCGAAGAACAATCACCAAAACTCGGATCCTTCCTAATGGCGACAAGCTCGAGGAGGAAGTCGACATGGTGTCCGACTTTTCGTGGCGCAATTTCTTCGCCGACATCAATTTCGCCAAGATTATGCAGAAGTTGTCCAAACATAGGTCCCATCGTATATGGATGCTGGTGCAATATAAGAGTTCGGTGGGTAGATAACAGGGATGCAATTTCACAGACAAGAGTCTAACCGCAGATGGCAGGCCGTCTTGAAGCGGATCCTCCGCGTGCAGCATCCCCTACTACAGCTTCATATCCTGAAGTTAATAAAGAGTCAAGTACCGTTCTGCGGAAGGAAATGGCGGCAATGTACGTATATTTTATCTCAGTTTCCCTGGTACATTTAATGGGCCTTCGTACATAGCAAATATGAAGGTCATCACCTCAATATATTTGAACATCAGGCCCACTCTACGAGACGAGTGGTTGACAGGATCCGAGGCAGAAGATGCTTCTGATGCTCAGGCATGTTTCGTTCGAATTATCGCTAGATCATTGTCTCTTACTCTTGTCATAGATGCAAGAGCAAGCGTTGCGGCATTTGGTCAAGTTTTGTGCGTTATCGCGTTTCTCATTGTCTCCATTTTGACATACAAACTAGATAACAACAAGAGATACGGCCCTTTACCCTCACACCCTCCGCCCGGTGGCGCTCATCGTCGTTCGGGCAGCTTGTCAACTTCCATGGACGGCTTTCACCCTGGTCTAGAGCCACCAATCCGACCAATGGGCACTCCCAACATGGTCGAGGCTGACGTGTTCCCTCCCCTGCGCTCGCGCGCCGCGGATTCTTCTTTCCTGCCATATATCACGGAAGACATTGCCTTTGAAGAGGAGTACGAGGAGTATCTGTCTGACCTCGGATGGTCTGAACCACCGACGTCGGGGGAGGATGCATCGACGACCGGCACCTCAGCGTGGTCCCGCTTGCCGACATTCGCGACGCACATGGTGGACGAGATCAGCGATAGCGAGAGTATTGTATCCATTGGCGATTTAGGCGACGACACGCGCTTGAATGCGAATCAGGATGACCATGAGGATGAGAATCGCAATAACTGGGAGGTAAGCGGAGTGTTATTCCATTATATGTCGTCGCAGTGTAGTAGATCGTTTGCTTCGTACGATACTGATGCGATGTCATCACAGCACATGAGCCCAAAAACGATGGCTGCGCTCCCCAAGTCCCCCGCACGATCTCCCGGTCGACATAGATCGAGCGACAGCGGGCTACGACCGGTGTTGCCGTTTGGATTGGACGACGACATCGTAATAGTTGATGACGAGGATGACGATGTACCGGAACTTGGTCCTAGCCCCCGTGAGCAAACAGGCGGTCCTCTCGCGGCCGGTGCTGGCGTCGATGAGGTCGAGTATGCCTATGGGTACGTTGTCTGTGCAAACGAATCAGAGCTGTCATGATTGGCTAACTTTTTCTCAGCGTCTAATTTTGGCGACCATTCAATAAACAAAACTCGCCGTGCGCCCATTGACAATCTTGTGTGATATTCTGTCTATGTTTTTCTTTTTTTCAACCCATCGTGGATGCAAGATACATATGAAATACATATAGAAATACAAGTGGTTGGATTATTGGACTGTAGGGATTGAGTTGATACTACTCGGTGGTATAAGCCCCATTTCCGTCACCACAGCGGTAATGCATGTCGGCGGTGTCAAGTCGTACAACGGGTCTAGAACTTCCAACATGGCGCCAGACAAAGGCGATGCCATAGAGAATTTAGCAGGAGCTGATGAGAGGAGTGTGACTTATTAGGGTTGCAAGTGATGGAACTAACTTACCTAGCTCGTTTTTCCCGAAACCGTCAAGCATGACGCTCGCACTGAACTTGTAAGTTTCGCAACAGACTAATACTGGAATGTTGTATGATTTGGCCAGAAGCGCCACCATTGCCGTTCCAGCCCGGGAATAGACCGCACCGTTGGTGTGGATAGAGTGCGCACCAAGGAAGACGGTTGTTGTTTCCGCCAGGAGGGAGGGTAATGAGGGAAGCAGGGCATAAGTGCACGGGATATCGTGAGACGTCAATGATCTGAGAAGATTTTTGCCTTCCCTCGCTTGGTCAGACTTAGAAAGATAAAAGAATGATGATGGACAGACCTTCAAGAAGGGGACGCGAGTCGATAACGATGACAGAAAAGTTTTTCCCATCTTCTTTTGCGCGTATCATCACTTTTTCGACAACAGACGATCTGAAATTGTGAAGGTGGGTAGAGGTGCGTGACCAAATGGTGTGCAGACGAACCTAGCATAAACAAGAATGGTATCACCATCTTTGATTTTCTTCCCTGCAAGCTCCTGTATCACCTCGTCCGCCATAATGATGCGGTCGCGTATATAGTTGTCGATTTTGAGACACAGTTCATCTTTAGCCTATGAACAACCCATGAACGTCTTCAAAAAGCTGAGGCCTGTGGATACGTACATCTTGTTCCGGGATGTCGATATCAGACCCGCTGATCTCGAGCTTCAGTTGTCGGATGGCATTACCCATGGTCACAGACATGGGACGAGCAGAAACCAAGTGACTGATTTGTGTCGATAAATGGGTCGTCAAGTGTCGTGATAATGTTGTATTGGGAGGTGTTCTATAACTTTGTATTACCTAGATTATGCTTGAATATCCAAAGACTCGATATGCAATACGGCATGATTAATAAACAACTCACAGATTTGAATGCAGCGAGGGTAGCGATACACCGCGCGTTTGCTCCACAGATAATGAACTCTGAAAATTGGAGACCTAGTCGCACGACGACAGGATGTATGTCGCCCTTTATTACGTGGCCCAATGGTTTCGGTAGACCGAAATGTGAGAAGATACGAAGACCGCGCGACTTGGGAGTGGCGTCAGGTTGCTTTGCGACAGATACAGACGAGGGTGTTGCAGTCGGCGCGTTGTCCTGCTGCCTCTTTTGAGATTGTTTAGCCACTGGAACGGCTAATTTAGACGACGCTTCCTGCTGTTTCGCTTGTTTTGCAGCGCGTTGCCGTTCCTGCAGCTCTCTCCTCTCAGCTTTGGTCATGGATTTCTGTGACTTTTGAGCGGGTGCATGAGAAGGCCCTGGCGCGTCCGACGGATTTGACATGATTTTTTGGAGTATACACACAACACGACAACAAGAAATTTGAAAACTTGAACTCGCAATTATGCAGTGGCGACAGCGGAAATAGAGACAACAGCAAACACTGCGTTGCATGAGTCATAGGGTGACTCGAGTTCTCACTGGCCGGGCCGGTCGCTTGACCACGTGTTGTGGGGGGCTCTTGCCATTTTGAGACTTTTTGCGACCTTCCCGGATCGCTGGATCGTTGTCAAGAACTTTTCTTCTCCCCATCTCTTCTCAGTGTCGACATGGTATGTTGCTGCTCATTTTTGGTCTTCAAACTTTATACTCAAGTTATTCACAGGGTGTTCCAGCATTGTTCAGGTGGTTGAGCCGCAAGTATCCCAAAATTAGTATGTTATATGAGCATTTGCGAATACTGTCCGCTGCTCACCAATCTGTTCCATACAGTTTATCCCGTAGTCGAGGATGAGGAGGTACAGGTTCCCGGGGACGGCGACGAGCTCGTTAGCATCCCTCTAGACATGTCCCAACCTAATCCTAATGGCGCTGAATTCGACAATTTATACCTTGACATGAACGGCATCGTATGTACCCCATTTTTTGTCCGAACGTTACACTCACGTATCTCGTAGGTGCATCCCTGTACACATCCGGAGGGGAAGCCAGCTCCAGAGACGGAGGAAGAAATGATGGTCGAAATATTCAAGTATACCGAGCGGGTTGTTAATATGATCCGGCCACGCAAGCTGCTCTTCATGGCGATCGGCAAGTTTTGGATCTACTCAGAATAGGCTTAGAAATAAAGTGCGTATACAGACGGTGTTGCGCCGCGCGCCAAGATGAACCAGCAACGTTCCCGACGATTCCGCGCTTCTCAAGATGCTCGCGACAAGGAAATTGCCTATGAGGAGGCACTCGCTATGTGGGAGGGTACGACTTCGCCAACCATTTGCATTTGTCGATTATTCATTTTTATGATCGTAGGAATGGGTCTCAAAACCACGGATAAGCCTGCGCACGGCGAGCATTGGGATTCGAACGCGATCACACCAGGGACACCCTTCATGGCTTTGCTGGCGGCATCACTCAAATATTGGGTTGTCTACAAGATGAACAATGATCCCGGGTGGAAGAATGTATGTGGGACATTCGAGGAACTATTGAACATAACTGATGTACTTCAAGATCCAAGTCATCGTGTCGGATGCTAGTGTGCCTGGAGAAGGAGAGCACAAGATAATGGACTTCATTCGCAGACAAAGAAGTAATCCTGGGCACGATCCCAACACTCGGCATGTAATATATGGATTGGTGAGCTTCGTTTTGCAAGCGCTGCGGACGCCGAAATTCACACACTAGGTCTAGGATGCCGATCTCATTATGCTTGCGTTAGCCACGCATGAGCCCAACTTTAGGGTGCTACGTGAGGATGTGTTCGCACAAGATACTAGTCCGACTGCATGTCGTAACTGCGGCCAGGAAGGCCATTATTCGGCACATTGCACGAATCCCAAGGCTGAGATGCCTAAAAAGACTTTCGAAAAGAAACCGTTCATATTCCTGGATGTCGCTATACTCCGCGAGTATCTCGAGTCCGAGCTCGTTGTGCCTCAAACAACTTTTCCATTTGACCTCGAGCGCGCCATAGATGATTGGGTGCTCCTCATATTCTTCGTCGGCAATGATTTCCTACCCCATCTCCCATCTCTTGAGATCCGCGACGGCGCAATTGATACTCTGCTAAAGATATGGAAGCAAGAACTCCCCCGCATGGGTGGCTATCTCACGAATCATGGACAAATTGAGCTGTCAAGTGCACAGATCATTCTTGAGGGTCTTGCGAGACAAGAGAATGATATTTTCAAACGTCGGCGTGAAGGTCTGTCAGCCCCTCCCACCTGTTATCCCATGTTGTGCCCATGTTCCCCCCTTTGCGCGGGTTGTGGGTGCCCCATGAGTGTGACCTGCGCTGAATATGATTATTGACGATGCCTTTCTTCTGTTTGCTTTTCTATGTTGTAACTTGTTCGTGCGCATAACTCGATCACAAACTAAAAGGCGAAGAAAGGCAAGACCAAAATGCGAAGCGCCGCAAGGTAGAGCAAGAGAGAATGAAAAATGGCGTGGTTGCCGTTGGCACTGCACCTCGGTCCGCACCGCACGGGCTGCCACCGCGCCCGGATTTCGCGACAAATGCGACGGCGCTGGGGTTTGGTGCCATGGTAGCGTCTGCCCCCGTGCCTGACCTTGCGGCGCAGAACTCGGCCATCGCGGCCCAGGCGCTTGCGACGGGCTCTAATCACGACATCGTAGCCAACCGCGCTGCGATCCGTCTCGCGAACATGACGGCAGCAGAGATGCTCAAGGCTGAGATGGAGAACGCAGTGCCGGTCAAACTGTTGGCGCAACAGCGCAACGCAGCAAAATACGGAACTCCCAAACACGGCGTTCCCGCCCCTACTCCCGTCCCCGCCCTTGCTCCCGCCCCCGCCCCTGTATCCGTCCCCGCCCCTGTATCCGTCCCCGCCCCTGTATCCGTCCCCGCCCCTGTATCCGTCCCCGCCCCTGCCTTGGTCCCCACCCCTGGAATGGTGCCCACCCCTGCATCCGTCCCTACCCCTGCGACGGTGTCCGCCCCTGCTTCCGCCCCCTCCCCGAAACCTGCGCTTGCTCCCACTGCTGGTGCTAAGTCGCCGACACCTCCACCTCCCATGAGCGCGACACCGTCACAGACGATTGACATGGCTGTCGATATGCCGGCATCGCAAGAGGTTGACATAGACGCAGATGGTGAACCTGACGAGGGTTGGGTCGTCGTCGGCGGTGATGCCTCTGCGGACGGCAGCGATGTCGTGATGGCTGCGGACGATACCGAGACGACGTCTTCTGTCGGAACGAAGCGCAAGTACGACAAGATTTTGGAGGACGACGATGATGCAGAAGGGGACGACGACTCCAGCAGCGAAGATGCGCCGCCGGACATGAAGATCAAAGCACTCAAGGTGAATGCGGACGGGACTGCTGAGCAAGAGGATACCGTCAAGTGCGTTTCTGCTTCAATGCCAGCACTCTTCGTCTTACATAGTTCTTTGCCTAGGTTGTGGGAACCTGGTTACCGTGGTCGATACTACAAGCAGAAGTTCGGCGTGGAGGAGAACGATGAGGAGTTTAGGAAGCAGTGCGTTTAGAATTCCCTTTCACTTGACAGTGGTAATCTAGTTTCGACTCACACGGCTCAACAGAATTACGAAGTCGTATATGGAAGGTCTGGTGTGGGTCTTACATTACTATTACCAAGGGGTGCGTCCAATTTCTCAGTTCTATTTCAGTTGTTGTGAAATGAACGTGTATGAATTAACTACGTTTCTTCAGGCCCCTTCATGGCAATGGTATTACCCTTATCACTTTGCACCTTTTGCGGCCGACTTCCAGGAAGTGGAACAAATGGACATCAAGTTTACATTGGGCCAGCCTTTCAAGCCATTCGAGCAACTGATGTCCGTATTCCCTGCTTCAAGGTGGGTGTTGTCTTCCTTTGTTGCTTTCTCCCAAATGCTGATCATGAAGTTTCTTGTACATTTATGGATAACATAAAAATTGCTTGAAACGAAACTAAAACAGTCGCAAACACATTCCCAATGTATTTCATCACCTCATGACGGACGAGAACTCACCGATCATTGACTTTTATCCGACCGAGTTCCAGATCGACATGAACGGGAAGCGTATGGCGTGGCAGGGTGTTGCGCTTTTGCCCTTCATCGATGAGCACCGGTTGCTTGAGGCGATGAAACCTGGCGCCTCGCAGCTCACGCCGGAGGAGGTCGCGCGCAATACGCGGGGTGATAATCTCATTTTCGCAGGCGAGGGCCATCCCGTGTTCGCATTCTACGAGCAATTGTACGGGAAAAAGCGCAAGAACGAGCAGGTGAATATCTCTCGTCACCCACGATATCATTGCATCTGTTGATCTCGTCCTTGTCTCTTTCTCTCTCCCCTCTTCATGCTCACGAATTAGGCCATCACAATTGACGTCGAGCTCAGCAAAGGTATCAATGGCACCGTGTTGCCAAAGCCGGATTACCTCCCGGGATCGACATATGAATGCCCGCTACCAGCGGAGCACGGTTACCCGGATGTGCGGCATGACTGCTCGATCGCGGCGTTGTACTTCTACCCCAAGCAGCTCACGCCCCACCGCTCTATGCTACTGCCTGGCGCGCGGCGCGCGCCTCGCGTGCTCACGCGTGAGGACCTCGAGGCTGCGCGTGTCGGCGGACGTCGGGGGCGCGGGAACCACTACGACAACCGCGCAACGCTCCGCGGACGTGGCGACCTCTTCCACGCGCAGACGTCCGGCCCACCGTCGAGGTCATCTGTCTCCTCATCTGGGTTCAGAGGACGCGGTGGTAGTGTTCCTGCAAGTTACACGGACTCACCCCGCCAGCACCATCAGAATTCGTACGGTGGATATGGGGGATATGGCAGTAGTGGCGGCGGGTACGGCGGTGGTGGCGGATATAGCAATAGCAGTGGCTACAGCAGAGGAGGTGGATACAGTAATGACGGAGGATACAGCAATGGCGGTGGGTACAACAGTGGCGGAGGTTATGGAAGTCGGCTACCCACACCTTCGTCGCGCGGCGGTCCTCCTTCCAGGGGAGGCTCTTCAACGTCTTCGCGTGGGACATCACTGTCAAGGGGTGGCGCTGCGCCACGAGGTGGCCTTTCATCACGAGGCGGCCCTCCGTCACGAGACGGCTCTCTATCACGAGGCGGTCCGCCGCCGCCTAGAGGAGGCCCACCACCATCGAGGGGCGGTCCAGCGTCGCGCGGCGGAAGCTCGTACGGCGGATATGGAGGCAGCGGGCGTGGATCCGCCTACAGTGGCAGTGGAAGTAGTGGATACGGCGGCTATGGATCTGGTGGTGGCAGCAGCGGGTATGGGAGTGGCGGACGCGGAGGTGGCAGTGGTGGCGGGTATGACGGAGGAGGAGGTTCAGGAAGCCGAGGGTACAGCGGAAATAGCAGTGGAGGAGGCTACGGCGGATACTCAGGACGGGGCGCAGGCCGTGGCGGCTACGGCGGGTCTAGCGGAGGAGGACGAGGAGGTTATGGTGGGTACGGTTCGCAGCAGTCTGGCGCCCCGTCGTTCGGGAACAGAGGTGGGTATAGTAGTAATCCGCGCGGGAGGGGTCGCAGCTGGTAAAGGGAATTGAGTTTTACGTAGGAAGAATTGGGATTGCTGTAGTAGGGTTAGGTTGCAGTTGGCACGAAGGGGCGAGGCTGGAGGAAGAATTGATGCTCGAAAGTAGTTGCCGTGCCCTACTTCATGACTGTCCGCCAGGCCCGATAACTAGTGCGTAGCGTGGCCACGAAATTGTGTATATATATATGGCTTTTGGCTCATAGATACTATTTATCTTTGAACGTGTAATGACATGGTTGGAAGAACAAGAGTTGAGTACACAGAAAAAGCACGATAGTAAGCGGAGATGACAGAACGGCATCGGTTCGGCAGAGTTACGAGGGACGCCGAGAGATACACGAGCTATCCTCTGCCGATGTCATCGAGGAAAAGCAAATACAACAAGCACATGGCAAGTGCCAAGGTGTCGAGACTGTGAGCAAACGGAGATACATGATAGATACGAGATTTGTACCTACGAGAGGCCGTGAGTCTTATAGATGGAGGCCCTGACCTCACAATTGAAGTAATAATAGTAAGCACTAAGACAGATCTGACGATATCAAAAGTCAAAAGCTTTTACTACTTATCAGGACATTGTCAACTTCAAATTTGCACTTTAGCTAAGTTAATAGGGTTGCTTATCTATGTACAGCCTTATACGGCTTTTTTATTGCTCAAATATAGTAAGGATATATGCATAGCAAGCACCATTTCTTTTTTAATTTGGAGGGAGTAGTGCGCCCATGTGGCCGCCATAATTATAATCTGATCGCCGATCATTTCGGGACGGGGAATACTAACTCGAGCTGAGTCAGCACTACAGTGCCCACCAAAAGTCTTGGAAAAGCCGTGATTGTTTCCGAGGTCCGATCAGTGATCGAACGTGGCGTACCTTCAAGTAGGGTATTTATGAGGAATGGGAGTGTCTTCCAGTAGATATTATTAATAAGTTTATACCTTCCATGCCCAACCGTGTCCAGGCTATTATACAAGCATCATGCGGGACAACGCGTTATTAGTTTACAGGAATTTTTCATTTGACATCCACTTCACTCGCTGGATAGGGTCGCAAACCGACCAGTTTTTGATTGCCGTGATCGGACTTTTCCAAGACTTTTGGTGGGCACTGTAGGTATGTAAAATAAGGCCTCACACATACATCTACTTCATGACACATTTGTATGTTTAATTCTAGTTATTCTATTTTGTTTGAGCAAGAATAAAGTAGTTATTCGAGTGTTGGACTAGGAGCTGTCGTCACTCGAGCAATAAAAAAGACTATCTTCATTCAGAGGATGATCAATGAAACCACTTCAAGATGTGATCTCGAATCATATCGTTCGCAGCAGGCCTGAAGTAGGACCTGAAGTGAACCTCCGAATCAAAGATGACAGAAAGCTGCCTGTTTGCATGCCGTGACAATCCAAGGACTGAGTGACTCCATTTGAGAAAATCCTTCAAAGTGAGGCCGATCTGCTGTTGCTCATCTCACATGGGTTCTAAGTTGCAGAAATGGTGTGACCAAGTATGAAGACAGTGTGAAAAATGATGTTCATGATAGATCGATGACACGGTGGAGAAAAAGTCCAGTGCAGCCTCTACGTTATAGCAAGCTGATGATGGGATGGGGTGACAAGTAAATTTAGCCACTTGTGCGTGTGCGTTTTCGATGATCCCGCATAATAGAGCCGCCAAGAGGAGACGGATACGATACGTACATGCAAGACCGGAAATTCGCAACCAGAAAGACAAATAGCATTATTGTGTAACCTAAGTAGGGGTAAGGAGCGGCTAAAGTCGGGGTTTCCGCTGGCACAGGAAGTTTCAGTTTGAGGATGATGCAGGATAGTCGAAGTAACACTCACAATTACAGGCCGAAGGGACACGTCGTAGTCTGAAGTCAATCTAGAGGGTAAAATTGTCATAATTTAATACGAAAGATTGCTTACCCAATAAGCAATTACGATGCCCATGGCAATCATAGACACCTTGATGCAAATGTGAAGACTACTATTCCTGGCTTTTGAGCACTCCCGCCTGCCAACTGGGAATGGTCACCATGTTCATGAGGGCTGCCAGCACAATCAGCTGCCAGGAGGTCGGGGTGCAGGTCCTCCAACTGGAGGATGTCGACCTTCATCTGGGCGGCATGCTCTGCGGCATGCTTCTTGATCAGTTTTTTGCGTAGGCGCCCGCGCTCTTTACTCGTGACGTGGCGACCGAGCTTCTGGCTGAGTTCATTGGCGAGGGCGTCAGCCTTCCCAGGGAGGTTGACAATCCGTGGACGTTGTCGGACCGTGACCTGTGTCAGGCTCACACTCGGCACCGTCCGGGTGGTAACAGGCTGTGTGGACAGCGGCGGCCTGCAATAATCATTAGAATGGGGTAGGCTCTCAGGCAGTGTGACGTACGTAGCGGTTGTGGCGACTGCGTTGTCGCAGTGGGGCCGCGCCAGCGTCTGGATGCCACCGCACATGCTCGCGCGAGGTGGGTACGGCGGCGCTGCTCGAGGTCGTTTCTGCACCGGCACCTGATGAGCCACACCCCGCTGACTGAGCATCTTGCGACCGGTGGCGCCTCTGCCGTGTGTGTTGGCGATGGGACTTCCATGCGAAGGCCGAGCGTGCCACTTACCGACTAGTCAACGCGTCCGGTGCATCTGAACCTGCATTGAGCGCGTCTTGAATCCGCTCGAGGTAGTTGTGGCCCGGGTCGGCCAGTATGGCGTTGCTGGCCTCTCCATTGAGGGGGACATCCAGCGGCATTGGTTCGCAGACAAAGTCGTCCTGCTGAACACGAAACAAGGTGGCTTTTACGCGACTGCTGTTTACTGCGGCGCGGTGGCTCCACGTGATGACATGAATCGGAGGGGTGAGACAAGTGATCGATGATCTTTGATGATCGTCCCGAAAAAGGATCCGCGGAGGAGGAAATCCGAAGAACTTGAACAATAACAACTATTTCTTTCTCTCCACGGCTGGCTTTGAAATTTTGACGTCGCTTGTTGCATGCATGGATTCTTCAATTATGAACAAAAGATGATCGATGATCAATTTGACATCCTGAATGTTAGTTGTTGTTGTGCCCGATCTGGAGTACAATAGTACAAACCGAGTATGGCCACAATGCCGATCTCCCTCATTCAGCGCTGCAAAGAGCCCTTTTGTGCGTGCGGACGTATAAAGAACCGGGCTGGTCTGCCTGGTTGTCCCCATCGATCCACCTCGAGCAGGGCTCTTGTGCAGCGACCGACCGATTCCTTCTATCTCTCTCTAGACGACTTGGACAGCCATTGTGAGTCCATTCTTATCGACATCTCTCATTCAACCTAGCTAAATATTGCCCTGCCAGATGTCTGCGATGTGTGACATGACTGCCTGCGAGACCACCCAGCCCAAGTACCCTTTCCTCGCCCGACCCCCGCCATCCCGCAAACCCGCTGCCCCACCCACCATACCGCTTCCCCCAACCCCTCTGCACACACACAACAAAAACAACAGCAACAGCAGTGCCTCGCTCGCAGACATTATCCACGTCGACCGCCCCCCCTTGCGCCGCCGCTCCGCCACCTTCGCCTCTATTGCCGCCTGGGCCGCCCACGTCCATCCCGGTTCTCCCACACCCCGAACCCCTCTCTCCGCAGGCTCTTCCGCCCCTCACGGCGCCGTACGCAAGGTCTCTGACGCGTCCCTCTTCGGTGCCCCGAAGACTGCAGACTGCACCGTTGACCTCACCTCTCTCGGCTACTCCTCTGTCTTCGTCCGCTTCCCCCACACTCCTTCAACCCCGGAGCATCACCGCGCCCGCCAGTCCCTCAAGCTTCCACCCCAACCCCCCACAGTCGGTGCTGAGAGGGTCTCCGATTCCAAGGACCGCAAGTTCCCTGCCATGCGCCTCCCTTCGCTTTCCTTCCACCGCCGCGCCAAATCCTCTACACTCGACACTAATGACGGTTCGCATTTTGCCAAAAAGCCTGTCAAGGTCGCGAAGAAGCAGCGCCATCCGCTTCCCCCGACACTTGCGCAGGAGCTCGCGCTCATGCAGTTCATCGGCGGCGGTCGCGTTGAGGACCAAGCGAACACGCTCATGCATGCTCGCGCAAAAGCCGCCATCCAGAAGGCTCAACCAGCACAGACAAAGGAGGACGTCGGCGTGCCCATGCCCCACCGTGACTCTGCTGGCGTACTCTGGCTCGACGCCGCCGAGCCCCTCGAGTACCGTCCCCTTCTCGCGCCCTCGTCGGCCTGGGCGAGCACCGCCAGTCCCACCTCAGCGAATGGATGTGCGACGTCACCGATTGCGAACGCTCTATCCAACCCCGATGCCCTCTCATCCGCCGTCAGTGCCAACGCAGCGTTGAACCGTGAATGGGCCGCGTTCTCTTCCCATCACCATCACAGCCATACGCCGTCGATTCCCTCCTCGCCACCGTCCTCTGCCGATGCTGCCCCGGTATATCCGTTGGCCGCCGTGTTCAATGTTCCATCTACTGCCGCAGGTTTGCGTGCGAAGATGAGGAGGCGGGGGGCTGCTGCAACTGCAGGTCTGGAAAAAGTTGAGCGTGCCGATGGGATGCTCAAGGTCAAGACCGAGGCGAAGAGCGCGCCGTGCATTGATACGTCCGTCCCTCAGCCTAGTGCAAGGGACCAGTCCCCCGCTCCGCGATCTTCCGAGTCTTCGGAGCTCCGCTCTGACTCTCCCGCATCACGTTCTGGTACTCCCTCACGCGCTGGCACACCCTCAGGAAGACCGCGCCACCGCCCCGCCCCGCTCGTGCTCGTACCACCCTCCAAGCGCTCGCGTGCAAAGGCGACGGTGGTGCCTGGTGCTTCGCCTGTCGCGGAGAATCCGTTCGCGGGTGATTTGTTTGCGCCCTCTGTGCCGGTGTCGCCGACGGATGTGGTTGTGTTGGCGCCTGGGTTGAATGTGGGAGCGATGCCGGGTCTCGGTCTTGCGACGCCTGCTACCTGTGCGTTTGCTGCACCTGCGTCCCCTGTGACGAAGCGCTGGGGTGGGGTATTTGCGAGGCGGTGAGCGGTGCGTTGTGTGTGTGTGTTCACTCTATGTGGTCTATGTGTGCGTTATGCGTTATGCGTTGTTTATGGTGTTCTGCGGGTTTGCTTCCTCTTTATGGGTGGGCGACTTACCGGTATTCCCCTCCCTTTCCACTCCTTTGATAACTTATTCCACTGCTGGGTGGGGCGCCTACTTACTCTGCTGGACCCTGCGTCTCGTATTCTGGCGGCGGACCGCTTCTCATGTTCAACTTCATGTCCCCTACTTACGCCCTTCTCATGGCTGGCCCACGTCTCGACGACGCTGATGCCTATGTATGTATCCGTTTCTTCACTTGACGTCTTTCTTATCGTTGTGCATACCCCCTACCTTCTGTACGTGGACTTCTCTTACTCTGGCTCCCTTCGACGTACATGCAAATCGACAGCTTCTTCACGCACATACATCCACATTACATTACACTATATAGTTCCTAATTAGCGGGTCCGCTGTGCGGGCTTGTTCTCTCTCTCTGTCTTTTACCTTCGTCCTGTTACTCCTTGTTCAAACTTTTTTTATTGTTTCCTGCACTCCTCGTCTTAGTTTGTATATATACCCCCTACATGCATATATACATACGTACATTATTTGTAGAACCTCGCTGCGAAAATGGCAGCAAGTAATAATATAATAATATCCGATCATGATAATACCGATTGACGAATAAGTTACAAGAGTGTCACGAGCGTGTGGGGCACTAGCATGAGCGGGCACGGCAAGCCAGTAAAGGGCAACAACAGACCAGAGCTGTCAAATTTGTTGCTCTGACATGTTTGCGCACATGCTTCACGGCCGTCATCGATTATCGTCAACCACTGTTGTCTATCTCTCTACTGTCATCTATTACTAAATAAGGCATATATGTGTACGAATATAAATACATGCTTTTTTAGTCGAAATCCATCCACTCTTCCTCTTCCCCGGCGTCCAGCGTCTCAGCGTCACGTTTTCCTTCTACGTCTGTTCATCTCACAGCTTCCACACGCTCGTCGCCGTCTCATCCTGCAGCTCGCCGAGGATGCCAGCCACACGCCCCTGAGAGAAATTCCTGCCGTATGGCCCTGCGATGGCGCGTACCATGCTGTAGTGCCGGAAGAAAAAAAATAAGGATGAGTAAGATTCTTCCACAAAAAATCAGTTAAAGGAAAACTCACGGCTCAGGACCACACACGAGAAACAGGATCTTCTTCCTACCTGACAACGGATCACTCTCCGTCGATGACGGAGGAGCCCTGTTAGCAGCATCCACCAACTGCTCGCTTTTCCATGGCCAAAAGGCGCGACGCCACCACGGCGCGTCGCTGACATACACATCATCAAGACACGCTTGTATGTCCGGCTTGCCAATGCGCCGTATATGCACGGGATGTCCGAGCACGGTGGGGCTTTTGCCACTGGATATCGCGCTTTCCGGCGCCTCGTCGACAAAGAGATGCACGCGCAGGCGCTCGGGATGTGCATCAGCGAACGACAACAGTGGACGCAGGATTTTCTCCGGCGGGAACTCTTCGATACGCCGAGACGAGTGGAGGAGTGTAAAACGGGGCGCGAGTGCTGTGGTGGGCGTTTGTGTTGCGGACGGCGTGATGGGCACTTGTATGGCGGATGGCGTGGAGAATTGTGATTCAGGCAACGCGTCTTTGGCAGTGTGTGTGATGACGCTGCAGAACAGTTGGTAGAACGGCGTGATTCCCGTCCCACCAGATATCTGTCGAGAACGTGGTTAGTATAGGCCAACTTGCTACCATTCGTCGTATAAAAAAACAAACACACCGGTCAGAGAGGGAAATAAGACTACTGAAAAATATAACAAACGCAAGAAATGCTTCAAAGAAACATGATCTCACCATGTAAACATGCTCATATTCCTTGGGATCCCACAGCCACGTCTGCAACGGACCGCGCATCTCAAGATGCTCACCGGCAGTCTTGGTGTGCAGCCAGCGGCTGACTTCGCCACCACGGTAACGTTTTATCCAGAAGGACATGTTGCCGTCTGCGTCGATGCTCTCAAGGGGTGTGAAGGGACGCTCGACCTGGATCGCATCGTCCTTGATGAACACGGACCAGATGGGCTCGTGGGCTGTCGCAAGACCATTGACCCGTGAATAATCACTCTCTGGTGCAAATGCAGTCCCCTGTGCCGATTTTTTTGAGACTGGCGTCACATCAGGGCGCTGGTGTGGTGGGACATGCACCGTCAAGAGCAAGGAGTCCGGTCCGACGTGGTCTGCAGACACAATGCGGAGGGGTGTAAACCGTGTCGGAGACAGACGTGCATCTGCAGCTGTGGGTGCAGAACGCGACTTGTCAGGGTAGAAGAAATAGTAAAGAACTGCACTGGTCGCGACGGTGGCTACGAAAGTACGTCGGGCGGTCCGCGAACTGAAGGTCAAAGAACGAAGCAGAGACTGGGTCATCGACGATCCATTCAAATTTATTGGACGAAGAAAATCTGTGCAAATGAAGTTACTGTGGACAGATCATTCTATGCGTGTGAGGCGATGTGCGTTCTTGGAAGAAAGATGGAAGTGATGACATGCAGAATAAAGAGCTGCATTATATTGACCGCGCGGCAACCAAAACGGCGATCAACGGCAATGCCGGCATATTCAATCCTCTGTTGACCAACAGACTTGCTGTCGATCTTGTACTTGTCCTTCCCACGACGAGTTGCGATCGAAAGTACTTTCCTCACATCTGATGCTTTATCGGGAAAAATCATGAAATTCTCTAATAAAAATTTCAAGCGCTGATCCTGTCAGGCTCTGGATTCCAATCCGACTACGAGATTTGGAAACTTAGCACATTCCCAGTGTACGAACTACCACCGGACTCTCAGATGCGTTCTATCGCAGCAAATCCGAGCTTTCCCGAGTTCTCCGTTCTTTCCTCTGGCGACTGATCCTGCCGGGTCATACGGCTTTTGCCACCGAGAACACTTCTCCCCAGGCTATTTGCAACAGAAACTGTTCTCGATCGATGCCGCGCATGGCCATACACACCGACCCAAGTCCTCAGCCGACAACTGTATAAATGCGCATTTCGTTTGCGCAGCCCCGCTATCAGCCAATACACGCACAAAGCTCAGTCATCTGACAACGCTTGCGCCTGATTTCAGTCCGGTGTGCAGCGGACTCCGCTCCCTGGTCTGCACAGGCTGCTGGGCATCGCTTGCTTACGGCATACATATTGTACTACCGATTGCAACTGGAGTCGTGCGGAGAATAGATTCTCGGTTGGGGATCTCTGGAGACACTACACAAACAATAAGAGGCTTCACCTAACCGGACCCCATGATCGCATGTAAGCTTCGCCTGTCATACGAAAGGCCGACGATCTGCGCTTTCTCTGGTTATGATTTGGCTCCGTGGCTGAGCAAGAGTCCACGAGACGCGCGTGCATGTCAATGATTCCAAAACGACGTCACCCGTACTACCTTTCTCTCGGTCTCCTTGTGTGCTTTTGAATCTCGAAAAGACTTCTTGGGTGATACATTCGTATCACGCTTCCATACTCCGCGCTGGGCTGCTGATCCTCATGCTTAGCAGTTTTCCACATGCAATAATAGCGTGCTTATGGTGTCTTTATCGCGCTTTCGGTCCTGAAAATGCGTTTGGAGTGTTTTATCTCGGTGCGTCGATGCTTCTGCAAGCTACCAGTCGCTTTCTACTACGGAATCACGGAGTCGTGCACTCATGGCACTAATGCATACATTATACAAGGACCCCGGTTTATTGGCAACCGTGGTACACTTTACTTGCAACCGTTCCGACATACCCTTTGGTGTCCGCACAGGCTGTCGACAAAAAACCCGGCCTGCGGCCCCAAAACCATGAAAACATGACCGGCAGTGCATCAGACCTGACCCCCAATACAAAGGATCAGTATCTTTGCGGGAAAGTCAGCAATGAGGCGTTTTTCTTTTACGAAGGACTTGCTTGTTCAAAGTTTTTATATGAGGTCGCTGCGGTCGCCGTCTGAAAATGCTGCCTTAGTACGATCTCAAGCTGAGGTCAGTCAAGCATTTCTTGTTGCAATTTCCTTTGTGGATCAGTACTTTAGTGCTTGGCACACATCTACTGTCACGAGCCCCCGTTAGTTCCCTCCGCATGTCCCCTGGGTTTTTGCGGGTTTCGGGAGACAATCGGTTACACATCGGCGTAGAGGATGCGCCGTCATCTATTGCCGACAGACTAGGATTCGCATGGGCCGTTACACGTTACACACCGAAGGACACTTGCCTTTGAAATGAGCATTCTCCTGCGTCGCCGGGTATGAAGCATAAAACAGCAGAATATCGTTTCACAACGGGAAAATACGTCGGTATGTATGTGTTTTTGTAGGGCGCTAGTGGTACACGATACGGCAAAAGATCGCGCCTATTCCTTGGTGAGCTTCTGTCGTATTATTCAAGTGATTAACCATCGTACTTTTCGGCAGTCGACGTCCGAACGTCCCAAGGTTAGTAATACGCCTACTGCAGTGTTTTACATTAGAATAGGTCGATGGTAGCTATCCCGGGCCACGAGTACTGTTTCCTGCTGATGGAAAAGACTCTGGGAAACTCTGGGGAACTTACATGGTATGGTGGGATTTGGATCGATGATACAAAGACGTGTGTTAAGATTTGTTGGTGGCGAGCGCATGATCTTCCGCTCCCATCCGCTCAAGGAATCATGATAAGTGCGCCGAGACCCGCCAGCGGCTCTAGACGACCGCGCCGATTCCTGACGGTCGCCAGTCAACGTTGAGATTCCGTGACTCGGCGAAACATCAACATCGTCGTCGTGCCAGAATGCAACATGACATTGTTGCCACTCCTTGCAACAGTGTTAATTTTAACAACCTTGACGGGTGTCAACAGTTGCAATGGGATGAATGCGATCGATAAGGCTCCATTGTAAACGGACATGTGATCGGACGCGCCAAAAACAAACGCTGTGATTGGCCGGGCAAAGCCGGCCGTCGGCACTTGTGGTAGGAACTGTCCCCTGACATCTGTCCTATAAATTCGCCACCACTTTTCGCGACTACCTTTCTTCCTGCAAGTCTCCCACTTCCTATCCTCCGTTTTTCTGCTGCTGGGCTCAGAAACAAGAGAAAAAAAAGGTTTGGCAAGACGACAACATCCCAACATGGACAAACTTTCTGCTCTAAACCGCTTCAAAGTATCCTGCCCCTTCCTGCAGCGCACCAAGACATCGACGTTGCGCACTCTATGCACTTCCGCGTCTACTCGTTTCCCTTCGCTCTCTCAGCTCACTGAGCGTGCCACGCGATGCCCCGTCATGGGCCCTGCTCTCCGCGTCCGCTCCAAGGAGCTTATAGCCGGCTATGCTAGTGTTGCCGGCTCGAGTGACGTCGAGAAGATTCACCAGGCCAATGGTGTCAACGTCCGTGAGGGTGCCTCCGTCGATATGTGCCCCCATGCCTCTGCTGCTCGTGCTGCGGCTCGCATGGCCCAGGATCTCGCTGCCGCCGCCAAGTCGTCTGAGGCTCAGAAAGCCAAGGCTGTTGGCTGCCCATACCATGCTGCTGTTGACGCTGGCGCCACTGAGGCGCAGTCAGCCACTGCAGCAGCAAACCAGGAGGCTGTGCCGAAGCAACGCACTGGTTTTGACTACGAGAAGTTTTATGTCCAAGAACTTGACAAGAAGCACAAGGACGCGAGCTACCGCTACTTTAATAACATCAACCGTCTTGCTGCCAAGTTCCCTACTGCGCACACCGCGAAGCCGACCGATGAGGTTCAGGTCTGGTGTGCCAACGATTACTTAGGCATGGGGAACAATCCTGTTGTACTCGAGACGATGCAGTACGTCCCATTTCTCCGATTTCACGCGACTGGATTGTTTTTGTTTTTTTTTTATCATCTTCGACGTCCCTCTTGCAGTGGATTCTAGTGATATGAGCTTTTCCTTATTCGCTTCTATTCCGGTCCTCAGTCGGGCATCAGATCTTGCGCTGATACATAGGCTAACTTCGCTTGTTCACAGCCGCACGCTTGACAAGTATGGCCATGGCGCTGGTGGCACGCGTAACATCGCGGGTAACGGTGCCATGCATTTGGGTTTGGAGGCTGAACTTGCGAATCTCCATCGCAAGGAAGCGGCGCTTGTTTTCTCGTCATGCTATGTTGCCAATGATGCAACACTTACTACGCTTGGGTCCAAGCTTCCAGGTTGTGTCATTTTCTCGGACGTAATGAATCACGCGTCAATGATCCAGGGTATTCGCCATTCGCGTACCGAAAAAGTTATTTTCAAGCACAATGACATGACGGACCTTGAGGCTAAGCTTGCTTCTTACCCGAAGGAGACACCCAAGATCATTGCGTTCGAAAGCGTCTATTCCATGTGTGGTAGCATTGGTCCAATTCGCGAAATCTGTGACCTTGCTGAGAAGTATGGTGCATTGACGTTCCTTGATGAGGTATGTAGTTTCCGTGGCTTTACCGTTTTGTACGATATTCACTTCGACCTATGTAGGTCCACGCAGTTGGATTGTACGGACCTCGAGGTGCGGGTGTCGCAGAGCATTTGGATTATGATTTGCACAAGGCGGCTGGTCAAAGTGGCACAGCCATTCCTGGCACGGTCATGGATCGAGTTGACATCATTACCGGTACTCTCGGCAAGGCTTACGGCGCTGTCGGTGGTTACATCGCTGGCTCCGTTGATTTTGTAGATATGGTACGCTCTTATGCGCCGGGATTCATCTTCACGACGTCCCTTCCGCCGGCGACCGTCGCTGGCGCGCGTGCCAGTATTGCCTACCAGAAGAACTACCTTGGTGATCGCCAACTGAAGCAAAAGAATGTTCGCGACGTAAAGCACGCTTTCAAAAAAATTGACATTCCTGTCGTGTGAGCTTCTATTGTTAGTTTGTTTCGGGATCGGAATGATGACGCTCGCTTGACTCTAGGCCGGGCCCATCTCACATCGTCCCTGTTCTTGTCGGTGATGCTGCACTTGCGAAGGCGGCGTCGGACAGATTGCTCGCGGAGCACAACATTTATGTGCAGTCGATCAACTATCCGACGGTCGCCCGTGGTGAGGAGCGTCTCCGTATCACTGTGACGCCTGGGCACACACGCGAGCAGATGGACCGTCTTGTTAGCGCTGTGGATCAGGTTTTCACACAGTTGGGCATCAATCGTCTCAGCGACTGGCGTCGTCTTGGTGGACGCGCAGGTGTCGGTGCGCCTGGCAGCACGGACGAAGTCGCGCCCATTTGGACGGATGAACAGGTCGGTTTAAGTGACGGTACGGTGCCGCCTACGTTGCATGACGGACAAAAGGGCATTGTGGACCACGCGGCTGTCATTGCGGCGCGTTCGCGTTTCAACGTGCTCCTTGGCCCCGTTTCTCCGCACATCGTCGCGCAGCGTCCGCCGGAACAGGCCGTTGTGCCTGTACCGGATCGTGTGAAGGCCACCGCGGCGCTGCGTATGGCGACGGGCGGAGCGAGGATCAAGGTGGCGGAGGAGGTTGCTCCTGCGATGCCTACTCCCATTTCCGTGGCTGCTTGAGAACGTGGTTGTCGGTCGACTTGGTACCCTTGTGTTGCGCTCGTGGACATTGCTGTCCCGTGGTCAAGCATTCCCAGGGGTTCTTTGTACACACGTCTGTTACCATTCTCAGCGTTTCTTTGTCCTTGTGCATGTTCTGTGTTTTATCTGTGAAGTAACCTGTCTATTTTGTTGTCAGAATTTGATGTGGATGCCTGTTTTTCGATGAATGCCGCAAGCAGTGTGATGAGTCATGGATGCTGAACCGCTGAAGGAGTTCCCTTCACTTTTGGGTCTTCATACGTGTAAATAAGCTTGAGGCATATTTTTGCCATCGTCATGTCATTGTCAGCATTTTGTCGTCGTGGGCGAAGGTAGATCCTGTGACATTATTTTGAGAATGCGATTTATCGCGACCTCCATGGGTTGTGTGATTACAAGTGGCCTCTGTGTTTGCGTCCATCTTAAACTTTCTGTGAATAGCGTGTGCACCAAAAGGAACATTTCTCTATCGTCGTGGGTCATCGCTTACTTCTTGTTGCGGGAGCTGTCCTGCCTGAATCCGTATAATTATGTGCAACCATGCCAAGCAATATGTTTGTCTAGATGATCTACAGAAAACTTTTTAGCCGGTGCAGATACAATTCTGTCTGCACTTTTGCGCTTGGTATCCTCCATTTTTTTTTTCAAACCTTAAGTAATCCCAGCACGCTCTCCAGCACGTCAACCGCGAAATCGACTTCCTCGCGTGTGACAGTAAGACTGGGAAGGATACGAACAGTGTTCGACCCGGCCGTGAGGACGAAGAGACCGCGCTCGCGCGTCTTTGCAACGACGTCTGCTGGGTGCGCTTCATTACGGAAGGGAAGGCCGTAGATCATGCCGCGCCCGCGTATCGGTGAACTCATGCCCTCAGGCGCGTCTTTGAAGATCTGCGGGAACCAGCGCGGAAGCTTCTCTAGCCGGGTGTGCAAGTGTGCGCTGACACTAGCTACATGCGTCCGCATTTCAGGGGACGACAGACGGGAGAGTACGTGATGGCCGATTGCGCAGGCGAGCGGGGATCCCCCGAAGGTTGTACCATGTGTTCCTAGAAGATGGGAGAGGGGCAACTCAGAGGAGAAGCCTTGCGAGGGGAAGAGGTTGAAATACCTGGCGTCATTGTTTCAGCGATGTTATCGCGCATGAAGACGGCACCGATGGGATAGCCATTTGCAAGGGGTTTTGCCATTGTGATTATGTCCGGATGGGCTTCAACAGGAAGGGCAGAATGCGCCCAGAGGGTACCCGAGCGATAGAGCCCACACTATGCAAAGTTCAATGATCGTCCATAATAAATAGAACGATAAGGAACATGCATACCTGAATTTCGTCGAAAATAAGCACCGCACCGGTAGAGTCACATCGCGCTCTCAAAGTAGCAAGCCATTCTGCACGCGCAGGGTTCACTCCGCCTTCACCCTGGATCGGTTCGACAATAACAGCACATGTGTCTGATGTTATTAGGCTCTCAAGAGAAGGAAAATTGTTGTATCTGACACGGATTTTGTTAGCATCAATAGTTTGCTAAGAGTTCGCAGCACATACTCGCCGACATCAATGCCTGGAATAAGAGGTACGAAGGGTCCCTGGTACTTGTTATTTGGCGTAACACTGAGCGCGCCCATCGTCCGGCCGTGGAACGCGTTCTTGAAACATGTAATACGCGTCTTGCTGGCTCCTCCACGGTCCTTTCCGACCTTACGTGCGATCTTGAGGGCGCCCTCATTGGCTTCCGTCCCAGAGTTCGCGAAGAAGACCTTGGCGCCACCTTCCGTCGTGCCAGGCGAAAATCCGAGACCACCGTTTTTCTGAGTCAACGTGACAAGTAATTGGGCAAGCTTAGGCGCCCACTCGTTGTGGTATACATTGCTCGTGTGCAGGAGACTCGCGCTCTGCTCTTGCATAACTTTGATCACGCCCTCGTCAGCGTGGCCAAGCGAGTTGACGGCAATACCGGCAGTGAAATCAAGGTATTTCTGGCCAGAAGTATCCCATACATGCGACCCCTTCCCGTGAGTGAGGACAAAGTCAGGACGAGCGTATACACCTAAAATATATTTGTTGGCGAGGGCGAGAGCTTCCGGCACCTCAGACGGAGGAGTGTGTGTGATTGCAGTATATCGCGTGGAAGGACCAGATGATGCCTTAAGATACAGGTAGTCGGTTAATACGCAAGGACTCTCGAGGGAACACAACTCACCTCAGAGGCGAGCGTACGAGAACATCGTGGCGCAGCGCGGAAAACAATGCGACAAGCAGACTGTAGGTGGCTCATTGCTGCCAAAGGAGTGCCGATCTCAGAAAAACGTACTATGGTGTATAGTAGATGGATAGTCTTTTTTATACTCTCGTAGAAGCGCACAGCTTGGGTCACAGCAGGAAGACAGGGAAAACAGCAGCTGTGGCGGGGCGCAACCGACGAAGCAATGACTCGAGGGTAAAATGACTCAGAGATATAAAAACTGACATTTGATCGCCGCGTTGCATCTTATCTTTTATCACGGACCAATCACCGAGTCTGTTGTCGATTCTTTGATTCTCTCCGACTCGCATGAAATTTTGATCTATGTTCAATCGTCCAACTGGTTCAATATCGCCTTCTTCCTAGATTTTTTGCGGTGATTATGGAAGATTTTTCAGAGACAGAGTCTATGTCCGCTTTTAAGGCGTGGTTTAGCAAAAATGGTGGTTATTTTCATCCCCATCTCCGCTTCATTCCCAGTAAGTGGTGGTGCCGATAATCATGCTTCTTCAACCTCATTAACCTCTCCTTAGGTCCTTGGGGTGTCACCACAGTGGCCAAAAATGATATACCTGAATCTTCTGTTGTCGCCCGATGTCCTTTTGAACTTGTAATCACTGCTCGATCCGCAAAACGGGCTGTTTCTGCTGCACTAGGTCTCAGTGGGGTCATCGAAGGATGGTCAGAAAGGCAGCTTATCTGTGTATACCTGTGCATGCACAAGTTCATTCCCCCTGACTCTGACTCTGCTGTTCATCTTCGACACCGACACTACATCAATATCCTTCCTCGTCCAGATATGCTACGCACGAGCATTCAGTACATGGAGTCGGAGCTCAAACTACTGCAAGGGACCAACGTATACAATGAAACTCTGATTCGCAAAGCTCAGTGGGACACAGAGTGGCTGACATGTTTAGCAGAAGTCAAACGTGTTTACACGACTTGGGGAGCGGCCTTCTCGCGGTGCGTGCACATCGACGTCTCTATCTTTGTTAACCCCCGAGTTTGTTTTTGCACTTAAGAAATGGTGTCAATGGTTTTTCTAAAACCAACTTGTCCGTTGCCGTTCATCTCATTCATTCAGCCTCTGAACTCCCTTCAAATTCCTAACACACAGCCGTCTAGGGAAGATTATTACGCCGCTGCCACCTATCTTTCCTCGAGAGCGTTTGGATCCAATCTACTCGCTGTAGGCACACATAAATCAAACCAAGACATCAGTCCTGCTCCAATTCTCATCCCGGGCATTGATTCTATCGACCACAAGCGTGGCGAGCCGGTAACATGGCTGGTCGACGCTCCCGCAGCGTCCTCCACCTCCTTACATAATTCACAAACATCCACGCCTCCCGGTATCTCTATTCGCACGGAAAGAGCCCACTCTGCCGGTGATCCCGTCTACAACAACTACGGCGCAAAGCCCAACGCAGAGCTTCTGCTTGCATACGGATTTTCGATTCCAGACAACCCGGAAGATACCATCCTGCTTCGTGTCGGTGGTGACGTGCAGCGAGCGGAGTCACGGGAGTGGGTAGTTGGTCGCGATGCCGCAGGCGCGGATGGGCTGTGGGGATACGTCCTGAACATCGTGCATGTTGCTGGTACAGCTGACGATGCTGTTTCGGACGCCGAATCGACATTCGACGACATACTGGATGCCGCTGAAATGCTGCAAAACATGGTGCGTTCGCACATGAAACGTTTGCCATCTATTCCCGTTGAACCTACGAATGTGCGCCCCGATGTCGCAGTCATGTTGCGAGACTACATCAAAGGTAGGCACCCAAACGTTCTCTCACTATTGTGCACAATAGCACTGATCTAACCGCGACATCCACTTTCCCATACAGGCCAGCACGACATTCTATCTGCACTTCTACAGTTCGCGAAGGCCAAGGAGATGCAAGGTCTTGTTATGGCTCGAGAGGCTGGTATCGAATACGTTGACGAGTCTGGCGAGGAAGCGTTATGAGTTAGTCGTGCGCAGCTAATCCCAATTACAAGCATTAGATTAATCCTAGCAGCACCTGTACATGCAAAAAAATGAAACCATGTAATGTAACAATGTTGTCGTCCGGCCTAATCACTTTCATAAGGATCGTCGTCATGGAAAGGTCTTAGAATCGCATCGTAAGTTAATGTACTATTTGTTGGTTGGGATTAATATTTGCTACTCACGGGTATTCATATTCATTCCGGATAGCGCTGGACATCCACTCTTCGTCTACTTCTTGCTGAGGGAATCCGGGGCCGCCAGCAACACTGAGGATGATGGGGAGCAGTACCAACCCATGCAACGCCCCAAATACTATGAGCGTTAACCACATGCGGAAGTAGTAGATCTGCGTGCATGATGATTCATTTCGGCGGCAAAAAAAAAACAAGACCGGGGAGATTACGAACCTCGAGTAGGCGGGAGCGCGTCAGCGCGAGCACAGACATTCCAATCAGTTTGGTGAAGGTAATGCCAGACAAAACCTTTGAAATTGTATTAGTAAACGGGATACCGACACAGAAAACAGATGCTTACCGACGGTCCAACCTCAACAAGAGCGGAAAACATGCGTTCGTCTCTCTCTTTCTGACCTTCAGGCTGATCAGGTTGGAGACTGGAGCTCGTGCTCATGAAGGCACGCGCCACATGTGCGCAGAACTCTACCGCAATGCCAAGCGAGATGACCAGGTTGACGAGACTAATCGCGTTAAGCATGATTCCCCACACCGCCATGACGCCCATCACGTCCACGACCGTCAAGGCCACAACGCTTGTCACGATAACCCCAGCGCGCCATGAGCCAAGCAGGACAGATGTCACCAGCAACACCGCGCCCAAACCAAGACCCAGCACTTCCTGGGTAATTGCCGTCAGATGAGCGTATTGGTCGAAGAAGACATAGAACAGCGAGTATGGGAAGACTTTCGAGCTCGTCTCAACCGAAATATCGTCTGCAATGCGATGCGCAGCTGCAAACGCATTGATGAAATCGTCTTGCGACTTCAATGGGGAATGATAAGTCCGGAAATGTGATGCACGAACGCCATTGTCATCGTCGAGCGACAACGCCGAGCCAAACGAGGCCTTGCCAGCAAGCGGGCACTCCTCCGTCGTAGGAGATATCAACCACTGTCGCAGATACCGCATAAACTCTTCGCCCTCAGGGAAGCCGTCCATGGTGATGTTCCATGCTGGTTCGTGTTCAGCATAGCAGGGACGGCACAAGCGGGCAGAATCTCCCGGTGAACAGAAGACTGAAGGGTCGCGTTTGCGCACGCGACAGCATTCCTCTTTCGCGGGGTCAAGCCAGTTCAGAAAATCGTCGATCCAGGACGCGGAAGGCTGGGAGATGAACGAAGACTCTGGTCGCTTGCGCTCCGCTTCAAGGATGTTGGCGACAGACGAGTCCTCACACGTCGTGAAGCGCCCACACAACGCCTGTTGCCCACCTTTACTAGTCACGTTCACGTCGGAAGAGACGAAATAGACCGGAGGACCAACGTCCAAGTATTTGTCGACGCTGTCAAAATACTCGATCAAGTACGAATCAGATGGCAAAGCCAACCGTTGGTCTGACACAGAATATCAATGACGAATGTAGAAAGGTTGCAGCACAAATCGGCGTACCCAGACCAAACTGCAAATGTTGGATGGAGATGACAGAGGCTACGAATACACCCATGAACAATACAAAAATGACACCTTTGACAAGCGGCTTCAAAAGGTTAGGTGCATAGTGCCGGCGAATGAATCTAGCGACCCGTCCGAGGCCGGAATTACGATTTGGTACATCCAACAACATGATGCGGGGCGGCATTCTGACGCAAGGAAAACAATCGACACGGCTGGCCTGAGAGGCATGTCAGCATGTGAAATGGACAGGAAAGTAAAATGGTTACCTCGACACGCTTCAAATCAAGC
This sequence comes from Fistulina hepatica ATCC 64428, assembly GCA_000934395.1. Taxonomy (NCBI): domain Eukaryota; kingdom Fungi; phylum Basidiomycota; class Agaricomycetes; order Agaricales; family Fistulinaceae; genus Fistulina; species Fistulina hepatica. Next base: position 74,051 of record KN882045.1, on the reverse strand, counting down.
GGCAAAGCGCTGATGAACACTGTCACTTGCAAGGTCGCGTTCAGGAAGACGCTCCCGGCAGCATAAAGCGCAAAATTACGGACGGCCGGCATAGGAACTATGGCCCCAAGGGCAAACGCGACAGTCTCCGTGACTGTACTCAACAGAATTGAAGGCCCCATCCTCGCAAGGCATCGTGCAACACGCTCCTCAGCTGTCAGATACTGCGGCATGGATGCCGAGTCCATCTCATCGTGACTCGAGTCTAGCACACCACGTTGTAGCGACATCACCGGTGAGCCCAGCGGCTGTGGATTTGGCGCGGGCTCTGCATTGGGCCCATGGAGCAAATTCTGGCGATCGAGCTCGTGCACCAGGATAAAGACGTTGTCAACACCAACAGCAAGCACGAGGAACGGAATGACCTCCGCGATGATCAGCGTGACCTTAACGCCAATTGCGGAGAAGAACGCGACCGAGGACGAGACGGATAAGATAACGAGTACAATGCCGAAAAGTCCAAGCGTGAACTTCGAGTACACGAACAAGCCACGGGGGAGGCGGGGCAGCAACCGTGGAGCATTACGCGAGTCTGCTGAGAACGACGAGGGCGCGGCCCTTGAGCGGCGGAAAAGACGAGGGAAACTGCGCACCCATACTTTGAGTGATGACAGGAGTCCCTCCTCATCCCGAACCACCGATCCAGCGCCCAGCGTCAACGAGACATAGAAGAACATAGCGAGGTATGATAGCACGACGATCTTCACGTCTGTATTCGTGCTCTTGTTAAGTTCCTCCTCAAGAGAGACGCCGGTAGAGAAGGAGATCCTGAGTCCACCCTCCAGCTCCGATCGCGCACTCAAATTAGCCAGATAGATCTCAAGGGCTTCCTCCCACTCCATGGCCCGCGCCTGAACCTCCTGGTCCAGAGAATCCGAGACGACGTATGTGATCACCAGCGACGCAGCATCGAGGTACAGGGGCGAACCATCCTCGTTCTCTGGTACGCCGCCCAGGACGTATTCCGGCGCCAGTGGCTGGTCAAAATCGGGAAGGCACTCTACAGGCGAGTTGGCACACGACAGCAGGCGTTGAGCCCACGTATCCTCGTCGTAATCGCTAAGATCGTTTCCAAACCACGCGGCAACCGATTGCACGACGCACGCGCCGTCTTCGCCCGCAGGCTTGAAGCATACATCTGTCAGGTCATACCCATGCGACAACGAGCGTAAAACGCGAATATCGGCCTCCACGTCCATCCAGTACTTTAGGCTGTTCCATGACAGCACAGGATCTCCTTCCTGCGCTGCAGTAACGAAGATCTGTTGCGGACGGTAGAACGGCCCGAAGTTTTCGTCAAAGAATTCCTTCTGCAACTTGCTTTCTGAATCGGGCGCGACCCATAGCCGCACGGGGTCCGTCTCGACCTCAAACCACTTCCAACCTACGTTCAATAGTCCAACGGCAAGGAAAACAATAGACATCGTGAGCCATGGGCGCGTGGCCGAAAAAAGACCGAGCTGGTAGCATCCGCGCCGCAGGATATTCTGCAGCGGGTATTGCCTTGGTTGAATGGTATCAATGGGCTCCAGCAGTGATGCGCCGCGCCCGAGGTTGGAAGGCGCACCCATCGAATCGTCCTCCTGGTGTTGGGCTAGAGACCCAGCACCGATCAGACCGCGAGTGTTGGACCGCGGGGATAGAGATGCTGTATCCACGGAGAGCGCCACGCGTTCGTACGTCTTCTCTCTCCGTTTGCGGATGGTGGTTTGGATTATGTAGCCACAGAAGAATCCTGCAGTGCACAACGCGTACACCATTATGAGCATGAAGGAGAGACAGGACACAAGCCCGACCTGGCACGCAGGTCCTGCGTGTGGCGGCGGGACGTAGGGACGCGCGGGGCAGGTGTCCGGGCAGTCTATACATGCACATCGGCTCCCAAGGTCTGGGTCAGTGCAGCTGCGCGCCGTGGTGTTGAGGGACGCGTACTCGGGAGGAGTTTCGCGCGGGAAGTCGATCTGGAAGGGACTACCGATGTCCTTCTCGTCGCCCAAAAACTTGAGAAATGCGGTCCAGTTCTTCGCACCGCCACCCATGAGGTCTATGGCATACCCATTTGTGGCCCCGACCTGCACATCCTTGCAGCTGTTATAGAAGCCTGCACCGTAGTGCGGGTCGACGAAGAAGTCGAGGGACTTGACGGCGGTTTGGCCAGTACTCGTCGTCTGGGTGGACGTTACGTGAAGAAACTGAGCCTGATTCGGTGAACAAGTAAACGTGCAGAAGAAAGAGCGGAAATTGTTGCGACACGCGGGACATGACGACAACAAGTTGTCGACGGTATTGAAGTTGTCCTGGAGTGTTGTCAACTGTTCTGAAGTACAACATACGGGACCCTCCACGAAATCTGAACCACATATATCACTAAGTTGCGTGCGAGCATTGTCGTCCGGCTGCAAGGAGATTTGAAATTGTATATACCGCGCGACTGCTCGCACGTACCTCTACCGCTGGACCGTCGTACGGACAGGGCAAAGGCTTGCCGAATAAGCCCTTGCGGCCGCACGATGCTCTCATAGAGCATTGGCCAGCCTTGTCCGACATGGAAGAAAACGAAGGTGCAAACGGCGGCGCAGGCTGAGCAGATGGAAGTAGTGAACAAGAAATATCTGGTCATAATCTATATATTTAATGTACAACACACGCGTTAGTGGGGCCAGCGATCGTGTTTCGGATCAGTCTCGGCGTTTTCACTCGGCAACCGACGGCGACTTTGTGTCAGTCACGTCACTGGTTGCGACCTGATTGTCGTTGTCATTTGTAGGTCTATTTTCTGCGCACATGGTATCGGAAAGGGACCATAAGCCAGTCGGCACTGCTACCAAACCAAGAAAACGTTTTATTGGCAGCAAGTCTGCAAAGCCGTCCAAACCTGGCGCATCAGTGGTGGCACGCAACATTCCTGATGATATTCTGCACGACGAGCAACTCAATTTAGCCATTTCTCAACTGCCATCCAACTACTCTTTTGAAATCCACAAGACTATCCATCATGTCAGGAAGAATGGCGCTACTATGGTTGGGCTACAGATGCCAGAGGGCTTGCAAATGTTTGCATGCATGATCGCAGATATCATTGAAGCGTATGTGCAAGCTTGTCAGACCTTTCAGATAATTTTACGCTCGAAATAATCTAGGTTCACGGATGCACTTACCGTTATAATGGGGGATGTCACATACGGCGCCTGCTGTGTCGACGATTACACTGCGCGGGCGCTAGGATGCGACATGCTCGTGCACTACGGACATAGCTGTCTCGGTAAACAACCTTCCCTCACAAAATATCCCCCTTTTCAATAGTCCCTTTCTAGTCCCAATGGACCAAACTAGTATTAAGACTCTGTATGTCTTCGTCGAAATATCCATAGATTCTCGACATCTGGCCCAAACGATCCGACTCAATTTTCCTGACGATCGCCAAGGGTTTCATGAAAACTTACTTGATTCTGAAGAGATGGATCGGGATATTGCACCTGGAACCCTGATCGGCAAGATGCGACATCTGCGTATTGGGGATGCTCCATCGACATCGTCAGGAGAAAACAAAGAACCAGCGCTAGTCAAGCCTCACGGATCCGAAAATCCCACGCGGTTGGCGCTCGTCTCGACCATACAATTTGTGGCTGCTCTCCAGCGTCTTAAAGACGATCTCTCAGAAGACATTTCGGACAAGCCATCGTCAAGCGATACTCCAAGTCTCTGGACCGGTAGATATGAAGCTTCAATACCTCGAGCAAAGCCGCTATCACCAGGCGAAATCCTCGGATGCACTGCACCGACACTTGGAGATGTTGATGCACTTATGTGAATTTATTCCACGAACGTACGTTGGCATATGCTCATACTCCCGCAGATACCTCGGAGACGGGCGATTCCATTTGGAATCCATTATGATCGCCAATCCGTCTGTGCCAGCTTTCAGATACGACCCATATTCGAAAAAACTGACACGAGAGCGCTACGACCATGCACAAATGCAGTCCATTCGTCGCGATACTATTCAAGCTGCCCAAAAGAGCATCGACTCGTATGCCTGCGATACCTCTGCTATTGCGTCGCATCGTGCCAGTGAATCCCCACTGTGGGGCATAATACTGGGGACACTGGGCAGGCAGGGAAATTTCAAGCAGTTGAAGGTATGCTTGCGGCTAGAACATTTCTAAGCGCATTGGCCCTCTTTAGGCCCGTTGGTTTTGTTTCATGGACACCTCACACTAATTTTCCCATAGGCAATTACAGATCAGTTGTCCCAATTGCCCGTCGCGATACCATACATGCCGATTCTGCTGTCAGAATTGTCGCCGGCCAAACTGGCGCTATTTAATCCCCACATATCGGTGTTCGTACAAACATCCTGTCCGCGCCTGTCGATAGACTGGGGATACGCCTTCGACCGTCCTTTGCTGAACCCATACGAAGCCTGTGTAGCGGTAAGGCAAACCGAGGGTTGGTGGCAAAGCGCTAGTGCGTCGATAGACGAGAAAACGACAGACAATACACCGTCAGACGCTTCTTCTCTGGGTGTTTATCCCATGAACTTCTACGCTGCCGGCACACCATGGGCACTGTCCCGGACTACAGCGCACTTCTAAATACGACAAAGCTTCTTCTCGATCGAATCTTCAAAATATTTATAAAACTATCGATAAAGTAACGTACAAATTGAAATCACATACGCAATCCTGAGCAAGAGCAAGAAATACAACACTCTCTAACCTCAATCTTTCAGTGGAGACCTTGAGCGCGAATCTCTGATATCATCCCTGCTATAGCTTCGCCTGCGCTTGAACGAAGGCGTCCGACTACGGCTACGACTGCGTGAGTAGCTTTTTGAGTATGACATGCTCCGCGTTCGGGACCTCGATCGTGAGTACGAGCGCGATGAGCGGGAACGGGAGGAACGGACAGAATAGCTGCGCGACCGCGAGCGTCCGTAACCGCGCCCATACCCGCCACGCGAGTAGCTGGGAGAACGTCTGCGCGCTACACCAACCCGTCGAGGAAGTGGGGACCGCGAGCGGGAGCGCGAGTACGATCGCGGGCGGCCACCGAGCCGTCCACTGTTCCGCCCGGGTCGATAGACGTCGCGGCCCCGCGGAGGACCGCCATACCGTGAGGCAGCGCCTCGTCGGTTTCGGAGGGGAAGAGGTGACCGCGAGCGCGAGCGTGAATAAGATAGGGAGCGACGACGCAAACGTGGTGGGGGCGACCGCGAGCGAACAGGAAGGTCGGAGAGCTCCACTTTCAAGACGGCGCCGTCTAGCTGACCGCCGTCCATATGAGTGTATGCCTGGTGTGCATACGAGGACTGAGAAAACTCAAGCGCCGCTGTACCTTTGTTTTGGCCGGCTTATATGAAGATATAAGTCAATAACATCATACGTGCAAATACAAGGAAGCGAAGACCTACATTTTCCATAGACAGGCAGATCTACTTTGGTGATGGTGCCATAGAAGCTGAAGATAGTGCGCAGGTGTGCTTCCACGACATTTTTGCTGAGGTTGTTGACGATGACGACGCGCGCATTCGAATTAAGCTCATTATCGACAGCCATTTTTGAATCTGTGTCGCCTCCAATGGGGCGCGGTGAACGTGAACGTCCTCTGGTCGACATGTCCTCGTCGTCGTGGTTGGCGTTGAAGCTGATCTGAAATTGAACTTCTCGTTCGTAATCCCGCCCCGAGCCAAATATGCACAAACAACAGCTTCCGAACATCCCGTCCACGGAAACGGACTTGCTCTCTTACAGATAACCCGCTCCTCATCTCTCATGGCTGTGAGTTGCCTGAACTCCGTCTGGGGTGGTCTACGATTTATGAACATGTTGTAGTTCGCAGCAGGACTATACAACACCCTTTTCAAGCGCAATAGTGTGTCTCCGTATACCCTCTTCACTCATCTTGGATCGTTCTCACGTACAATTTAGGCGTCTATGTGTCTGCCATCTTCGCTGGCGCTTTCCTCTTCGGGGTGGGCTTCGATGTTGGCGTGACCAGCTTTCTCGACCACTGGAACAAAGGCGTATGTGCCATTCATCTCCCAGCGTGACCGTCGTTTGAATAACATTTGTGTGCAGAAACAATGGAAAGACATTAGACACAGATACGTCACAGATGAGGAGTGAAATTTCGCTCGGAATCTCTGGTTGCATGCCTGTATGCATTAGCAAAACACGCCTTGTGCTTTGGACAGACGAGACGTTAGACCTCGGCATACTGGTTACTGCCTCTACGTCCAGACGTGGATGGTTTATCAGGCTTGTACCATATTGATCATATCATCCACAACATTGTCATGAGGCATACTGTGCACGGTACTCTTCAAGAATGACAGAGCATTAATTCTGAATAGTTGTCCCTCGCTCGGTTGTGTGGTTGATGCTGGGGGCAGGCAATAGCAATGCCCCGTGAAGCTCACGGTTACCCGTTGAAACACACCCGCGTGGGGAACATTTTGTTCGCTCTCCAAGAATATGCGAAGTTGGGCTTCCACGCGTATTCAATATTCAGTATCGGTGCGTGAGTATAGACCGACGAAGGCCGCCATCTGCAGTAGGCCATCTGTGTAGCAAAGGTCGATATGGAGTGTATCAGAAACACCAGTCGACGTGAATTTCAGCAAATTTATACCAGCTTCACATGGATAGATTCAATTTTTATTCGGGTCAGCCAGGTAGAACACACGTCGAGAGCACAGCACACCACTTAGTACTCGGTGTGTCAAATGACGATGCAGGAATATGCCGAAGGGGGTCACGGAGTCGCAAATCGTAATCTGGAAGTACGTATACAGAATCGAGATTGAAATGAGGTACAAGTATCATATATCATCAGCTGCAAACATGCCATAACTAAATTACAGCGACTCGGATATGTTTCATAAATCGGAAAATTTGTTCCAGAGCCTCCCCCCTTCCAGCGCGTCGCTGGATATCCTCTGCATAAGTTGTCGCTGCATCCAATATGCAAACTGCTAGGTCACGGAGGATCGGGAACTCGGGGTCCAGCTTTTGCGCACACGGGACCTTCAAGACATCATTCTTGGTCAGGTCCGGGAGGTCACATAGATCGTGTAGAAGCAAAATCGCATTCCGAAGATGGAGTGCTCTGTGACACGCGTCGGCACTTGTCTGCAACCCATCAAGGAAACAGCTTCGTATACATTTGCACATGGGAAACGGTTCCCGACCCGTGAAGATCCAAAGCTTCCAGAGATGTGTGATACTCCTGCGCAGGTCGCTCAGAGAGAACTTGCGCGACATAATCAATCCCGATACAGCAGGAACTAAATCTGTGAAGTAGACCAAATGATATGAGGGTTCTTGACAGATCTATGAATAAAGAAAGAAACTGACATCTATAGAGAAGGGTAGCATGTTCTGGATAATCATATGCTTGTACGTTCATCAATATGTGTTCCACATCAGACAACAGCAGTCCAGGATCAAAGCCACACCAAGTATGGTGTGAGTTGAGGAGCTGCAGAACATGCTCCAGTCTGAGTCTCGGATGCCAGCGCCAACGTGTCCCTCGCTCGATATATTTGTAGAGAACCAAATCCTGATACACCAAGGTAGGGAGCACCTTGTGCAGCTCAGGGTCACATATGGCACCATTATGAATTGACTGCGATGGGATTATGTTGTCAAGAGCATGAGGCGAGAGATAAGTTAGGTGCGAAAGACAATGCCAAATCCAATCGAAGCGGCGTGGATCATCGAAGTTGACATGAATCCATTGTAAACAGCATTCTACGAGTGTGCTGCAATGAAGAAGTAGTGGATAACTGGCAAATTGTGCCCATTTGATGTTGTATGTTGTCCACGACGTCACGTGCAACTTTTGGAAATTGGTAATGTGGGATTGCAACAGGAACAGATTGGATAAGTGTGATGTGTAGGGAAGACAACATGTTATACAGCAGCTGAAGGAATTGACAATGGACTGCATCGAACACAGAAAAAAGAGCGACTGAGGTGATTTATATGTGCACTGGGCAGGAACAGTGCCATCATGAAACCTGGTTATGAATGAAAGTAATTGCATCTGTAGGAACGGTGCAATGGTGGTAAAAATATAGAAGCCCAATACAACCGAAGTCACAGCCATAACTACGCTGGCGAGCACTGACTCGATGGACCACAACAGATCAATGAGGCCGACAAGAAAAAGAATCAGGGCGACTTGTAGAAGCAAGGGTATGGAGGATACAATGGCGGCAACGTGCCATGCATCTACACCCTCGAACCGCAGCTGGCATATTGCCAAAGCATCTTCACCTGTTCGTCCAGAAAAATGCAAGAACTGATGGATCCACTGCTTGCACAACAGACCTGTCAATGCAGCACCAAGACTCAGCACCAGGCTGAGAAACCATAGGATATTGATGCGGACAGCAGCTGAAGTGGTCACAGAGGGTAGAACAACAGGTGCTGGTGTAGCGACAATGTCTGTTGTGTTACTCAGAATTCGCAAAATTTCAGCAAGCGTATCAGCTGTACGGGAGGCGGGATCATCCTGGAGCCATTGATATGATTCTGTGAGGAAACCCGTAATGACAGCGGAGAACAGACCAGCCTATACAGCACACTCAGAATCCAAGAGTCACACTGACAGAGAGAGAAACATATGAAGGTCATAAGAGTGTCTATTTCATCCTTCCAACCATCACCCATGTGCTTGTCATGCTGGTCCACGAGTTCTGAACACTTGGCAAATGCAATATCGCCATCCGGTGGTAGGTGTTCACTGGCATAGGAGTCCGGGTCCCAATTCGACCACTTTGGGGCCTTACTGTTAGGTGGTGCTTCAAACGACATATGATACTTCTGACCACCACCACCTTTATGAAGATCCTGTTCCTTCGTGATCGTGTCAGTGACGGTGAAACGGCCACAACTTGGAATGAAAGAAGTTCAAATGGCATGCGTTCAGAGGGATATGTTGAGTCAAATCAAATGAAGACACAAAGTTCCAATAGACAGTGTAGCGGATTAGTACGCACCGGTTCTAACGTTGACATTGGGAGAGTAGCCACCTTATCGCGGGCCATCGCTTAAGCGCTCAAAACAAGAGCATTCCTGTTTTAAGCTGCGATATAGATCTCGGGTGACCGTGACGGCGGTTTGATAACGGCGATCAACGATATTAACAAAGTAAATGCCAGCCCTGGGTGCAGTCTTGTGTGGTAATAGCGGTAACGTAGAGATGAGCGAACAGTTTGCAATAGCAATCTCGGAATGATTCTACACGATTTGAGGGAAACGAAAAGTTGTCAGAGATGTCGATTCTCGAAGGCTACTACACAATTATGACTCATACGATCTTCCGAAATCCGAGAGCCGATGCTTCCGTTCAGCGATCCACTTTCGCTCACTTGGTTTGGGCTCACCGACTAACCGCGATGTTCGTGGCAGTTGCAAGACTACCTCGTCAACTATGTCGCTGCTCTTGTCCCTCAAATTTCCGGGCATTCTCGACAGGCTCACGCGTAGTCTACGCGAGAAACACTGGGAAGCATTCGCAAGGTGGCCAACCCTCTAGGGATGGCCAGCCTTCTGAGCCTGCTCAACTCTCAAATCCTGCACGCCCGCCTGCCGCAAATCAAGCAGACACTCCTCCGCATCTTGCGCAAGCAGCAGCACAGCGGCCCACTAGCACCAGTGAGCTGCTGCAGAGAATGAGCGAACAGAAGAGTTGGTCCAACAACGTGCCTCTGCGGTCCAAACTCCAACAATCGCAATCGCTGCGACAGCAGAAGAACCCCTGGCAGAAAGACTGGGACGATGCACCACCGACAAGTCAAGACGGATACGGAGCGGCCCAGGGTCCCAGCGCAGCTGCTGCATCTGCAGCAAGCGCTACCAGCTCTCCTGTGCCGTCAACAGCGCAAGCTGTAAAAAATATGGGAAATCAGCCTCAGTGGACCACACCCGTATACAGGCTACACTGCAAAGCGACGAATAACAATGTGATCTTGAATTTCACCAAGTCAAACGGGGACACCATCTTATGGGTCAGCGGTGGCAAGATTGGGTTCACGAATGTGCGCCGTTCGACTTATGAAGCGGGGTACCAGTGTGCGGTGAAGGTGATTAAGGCTATTGAGGTACGTGTATGCCTTGCGTATCCCCTACGTGCCTGGTCATAGCCGACTCATTTTCCAACCCTTGTAACTGGAATACCTGCGCTACATCATCCCTCTCTCGCTTACTGTCCTCCTTATTCCGGCGACTTTATGCTCATTATACCCGTTTTGCAGCAAGTCGCGAACGACGCGTTCGAGGAGAGCAAGGGCGAAGCGACCATTGAAAATGCCATCAAACTTGAGCTGTTCCTCAAGGGTTTCGGTCAAGGGCGCGAAGCCCTTATCAATACACTCAATGGAGTGTAAGTTTGTAGTATTCCCTTACGCTTTTTGAATGGATTTTCTTTACTTTTTGACATCTGTCTGGCCTTTGGCCCCCATCTCTGAACGCTATACGTGAACCTTCTTCTAGCTCTTTTGACAACTTGTTGTTCCTGTGTGCTGAAGATGTTTTTTTTGTAGTGAAGGTCAGAAAGTAAAGCCGTACGTTTCGCGGCTTACGGACAGGACGCCTATCAAGATTGGAGGGACGCGGGCACCCAAGATGAAGCGTTTATAGATTTCAACGTCAATTTCTTCATCGTGGATGGAGTGGGTTTATGCAAAAGAGAGGACATTTCCTGTGCGGTTGCTCTACGTATACCTTCGCATGTCGTCAGTGCGTCGACTGGGTGATTATAGCCGTTTGTTGATCATGGCCACTCACGTCCATCCACACCAAAAATTTCTATATACATGCATACACAATCTAATTGTATTATGTTTTACTTCCTTGGAGCAAACCATATGCCAGACAAACCTACGCCCTTTGGATCCCGCTTCGGAATTGTACGCATGTCTACACCATGTTTTGGCGTCACATATGCGAGTGAAGAGGGAAAAATGGGTCAAGCGAATATTTCTGGTACTCGGGTCTTGCCAGAGAATTCAAAGCGACCTGCTTATCAGTCTCGATGTCGGCTATGAGGGCTTCTGCAAGATGGTTCCCCGTTAGCCCGCAAGATACATAAAAGGTCTGGAAATACGAAGGAAAAAGAGATAAGAACGAGGAAGTAAAATCTCACCTCGTGATGTATAATCTAATTCTGGTCGGATATAACCTAGCACGATTGCGCGCAACTCGTATCCATAAAAATCGGAGGAAAACTCATGGATAACGTGTATCTCCTGAACATCAACGACAAATCGTAGTATAAGAAGAAGCAGAAGTACGTGTGATGCACGGACATACGCAAGTGAGTTTTTGATTGTGGTAGAACGGGTTCCAGCCCATCGACATGACCATCGGCAGCACCTGACTGTCCACTTTCGTCCAGGTAGTCGTGGGCTGATGTGGAAGGGGCGTGACCTGCGCCCATCCGTAGTATACGCCTGTGCGCGCGACGCTGCTCAGCGGAGCGATCGATTCGTCCGGGAGATTAGCTGAGACGATAAACGACGAACGAATAATTATGTGAATATACTAAATGGGGCGCAAACGGGTGTCATATCATGCATACCTGTAGGACACCCGAGATCCTTCCCTCCGCGTCCGAAGCCGCGCTGCACACGACCGACTAGATGGATGGGAAACGGCGGCTCAGGGCCTGCTGGCGACCCCACGATTTGCGGGCGCGATTTCCGAAATGACACTGTCTGAACAGGCGCATGTGGTATCGCATGAGAAGATTGTATCTGCATAGCCGTCGACGAGGACGAGTCCGCGGTTGTTTGTGTCTGTACGATTTCCGAAGACATGATAGTTGCTATAACGTTTAGATATCGTTTAGATAGGCAAGAGAAGAAGCAGCTGGGAAGCAGGGAAAAAGAATCTATACGATATACAATAGACCAGTTGGATATATCAGCAGGTGGCCTTCGAATCTCCTAGCTATAGACCAGAGTGCTGGTACTAAACAGAAAGATGTGTAGTCGTGGTCGGCGATGGTGACAAAGTTGGCTGACGATTACCTTTACTGAAACACCGATCGATTAGTTCTTGATCGCGACTCGGACAACCGCCGGTCTCAGACTTTAAGATCTTAGGCTCCGCAGTTAGTGCCTGTTGTCCTCTATTCGTTATTTCTATTCTCTCCGGTCCAGGGGGAAAAAATTGCAATGGTTTTTACCCGTTTATCCTCTCAAACCATTAGGGGGAATATCTGGCAGTCCTATTCACGTCCGGCAGCCCTAGCGCGTTCCGGCATGGCGACACCACTTCCTATGTTCTCACTTTTATCTCAACGCCCGCGAGGAATTCGTTCCCGTAAACCAGCTCAAATAGCCTTGAACAGACTTTTAATGGAGACGCGTGCTGCAGATGTGAGTATTTGTTGTGCTCACCTCGTTCTGCCGGTCACTGACCGATGACATAGAGACTTGAGCGAGCATGGGGAGATGCACAAGCGATGCAGGAACGCGTGCGCGAGAAGTTCAAGAGAGATTTGAAAGAAACAGAGATTAGCCAAAACCCTCATCTGGCTGAACAAGAACCAGAGTTACCAGACACTGGTGTGTCGACCTTGCTCCGCAACGATTGGCTAGTTCATAAATCCCCACTATAGACGAGGAGTACTTTTTCTGGCGCAGCACATTTACTGACACAGAACGAAAACACATGGCGCTATACAACATAAACTCAGGTATGCCATTCCATGACTGCAGTTTACTATGTATTTGACAAATTTGCAGTGGAGAGTCTACAAGAAGCATACATGACCGCAGACGACCAAATGGAAGAGAATGGCATCAAGCCAACGTCCCTAAGCCCCAGGTTACAACTTACGCTGCGTATGTACGAAAAGCTGGAAAGGTCGATACGAGAATGAGCAATTCACACCGTCTGTCCGTTTACCATCCGTACGTCAATTGCCCACAAAATTCTCAGACGCGTCGTCCCAACCCAGTGTCTCCGGTGCGATGCCAAACTGCCGCAACATCGTGCCTATGGTATGCAGCGGACCTTCCTCTTCTTGTGGACTCCTGCCCTTGAAGGCATGGTCGTCCGTCCCACTTTCACGCTCTTCATTGTAACCGTCTGCCGTTTCACCTTCGTTGGGGTTGGCCCAGCCCCAGTTACTCGTCGAGGACTGAGCGACATCATTAGTGGCCCAGCCCCAGTTGTGGCCGTCGTTGGCACTTTCGTGGACAAGTGTCCACACCTCCCATGCGACCTCGCGACCGGCTTCGGTCCACTTACGCGCGAGCGCTTCGAGCGTGTCCGCCTCTCCCCCTGCTTTGATCTTGATTGCGCGCTTCAACAGCTGCGCACGCCGCTCGAGTGCCTGTATTTCCGGCGTCAATCGGACACCGCTCACAGGGAATGTGTTGGCGCTGTTGGCAGCCGTGGAGACGAGAGGAGATTTAAACTGACCACCAGCACGTTCGGTACGGTGCCGCTTGCGGGATTCGGTGAGCGCCTGCATAGGATCTGCGCTGCGAGGAAGCCGCCCGTTTTCGACACCAACAGATTCTAGTGCCAGTCCGTCTTTCTTTACCGTCATGTCATGATTTGATGCGCGCATTACGGGTAGGCGAAACGGTTTTGCGAGCTTTTTAAGTTCCTTCTTGTGCGCCAAGGCTGTCGGGCGCTTTGGATTGGGTAACTAGTGACAATGCGCATGAGCTACGTTTCTTGGAATTGAAATGCACGTACATTCGTTGGGATGTTTGCTAGCTGTTTCGCATCCTGGAAATTTCACTGAGCTACTCGAAGTGCTTGATAAAATGTAACATACCGCAGCAATATCTGCCTTGCGTTTCCTCAATGAGCTGTCAGCAGAAGGTCCGTTGTCTCTTTCCACTGTCGTTGTCGGAGCCGCCTTGTCGGACTTAACTGACAAATCAGTTTCCATATCTGCTAAGTGTTGCAGTTTAATAGACGATTCGAGTGTGGCTTGTGGCTCCCGAGTCGCGCCCAGAGAAGACAAAAATTCGATCGCAGTGATCGACGGTGATGAGCTAGTGCTGTTCTGCTTATTTCTGCAACACAAAACCATTATTAGAAACGACATTCAAGAGCAAAAGTCATTTCCTGACCTTCCGTCAGCTGTTATGGACTCTGCACTCTCGGCGCTGCTTGAGCCCAGGCCGTCTTTCTCGTTAAAATAATCTGTAACGACAATTCTTGTCACCGTGTTGCCGTCCGTTTCTGACTCTCCAGTGTTCCAAGAGCAGGATGGAAGGTTCTCATCGGGCATACAGCGTGCGGATGAAGGCATCTCGTCAACGATAACTGCACTAGCGTCAACGAACGCTATCGGACTATGGTTGGCGGTGAAGGGAGAACTCGACATAATCGCAAGGTTTGGGCTCGGCGGTTGCGATAGCGCACTAGGAGTAGAGGTGGAGGGAATGGAGAGATCGACCCGAGGGACAGTTTCAGGATTAGCAGCGAGGGGAGGCGAGCTGATCGAGGCGGATTGAAGGGTAGAATTACCGTGGTCTCGAACAGAATCTTCAAAAGCACGACAAGAAGGCGGTTCTGCACAGGTGTAAAGAGATCCAGAAGACACGTTTTCTGCAGACTGGGAGATATTGTCGGAAAGCGAGGAGGACGAAGCAGATTCGGCAGACAGAGAATGTTGATTGACCGAAAGGATTACATGTTCACGAGAAGACGAAGGGCTGGTCAGATACGCTGACCGTTGTGCAGTGGGAATTTCGGCAAGACCAACAAAAGTAGACAAGACGGGAAGGCCTGGATCATCGACGGGCAGGTGTGCAGGGGAGCAAGTGGACACGAAATCAAGCACAGAAGGACTGGCGGGATGTATCTCTGTCACGTTGTTCTGTGGCGGATATTCAGCGTTGATGGTAGAGCACAGGTTCCTTGTTTCAATGGGGACAACAGACGACTGAGAAGAGGGCAATGAGGACGACAACATAGCAGAGGGCGAACTAGACTTGGGCGACGATGAGATCTCCGGCAATTCACCATCATGAGTATCGTATTCCACGACCTCATAGGTGCCTGGCACGTTGATAATACAACCCTGAGATTGTATCTTGGTGTTTTGGCCATCTTCCTTTGTGAGCGAAATCTCGGACAAGACATCATGACTTGGAACGGAGGGAGAAGCGTTCCAATTCATCAGTGCTGCCAGGGAGCACACACGATTCAACGAGCCTTCCGCAGCGGGAGCATATGTCAACGAAGGCGCATCCTGTGTGGTGTCACCTTGGCTCATTGCATCGTGCGCCTCCGGCGTCTCCGCACGCGCTCCGCCTGGATGGCGACGTTGCGAGAGATCGTGCATATAGGCCCGGACGATCTCGTGCCGCGACTCGCACAAGATGTCTGTTGCGGCCAATGAACAGGCAACCTCACAGAGGTTTCCAGTCGGGATTTGAGCACTAGGACTCGCCAATTGGAAGTCAGACAAGGATGGCGATGTGAAGATGCTCTTCAAGAAGATGGGCTGACATGTCGCGGGTTCGCCCTCCTTTAAGACGCGCGACTACACATATAACGAAACATAAGCACAACTTCATTAGCGCATATACGGACGTACGTTCAAAGTATCGGTCGTTGCGTTAGGTGTGCAGGAGACTGGAGAAGAGAACAAGCTACGAGCGAACGGTGAAGTGAAGCCGCCCTCGTTGGCGCCGGCCCTGGGTTCAAAATCGACTTGTAATGCGCTTTGCCGTTGCGAAGTTGCTTTGTGTGGCTTTATTTGAATTACTCAGCCGCGTCTGCTATCCCGCATACAGAATAAATCCTACCTCGGCTGGGGGTGCGTCGTCAAATGAGGATTGAGAAGGTGAGTCGTTCGAATACTGTAATCCAGTCAATTCAAAACAACTTCGGGTTGGATTAGAATGATCTGACCACCAACGGTGCGTCCTGTGACCCGTCTAGGTTGATGCTGAAGACAGAAGGGACAGATGTGAAGTTGACGTCCATGGTATGTCAATAACGTGGCCAGCTGCAGAGCGAAACCAAAACTTCAACCTGGAGCAGATGACGGTTGGAAGAAAGGTTCAGCAGACGAGCCGAATACGCCAGTGACAGGGATGATTGGACAACTTCCTAAAACGATTCGTCATGTGATCGTGTTGTCTTACAATGGCGCGCGAAAAATTTTCAGATTGATCATGAGAACTGACAAGAAAAAAAAAAACACGCGCATGCACCATATGCTATGCATGAAACTCAAAGCGGACACAACAGCTCCAGAAAACCACACATCGAACAGTTGCAAAACAATGTTAGCACGTACTAAAGATACAAAGACGGGGGAAAAAGCAGCACTAAGACCTCTTCACTTGCTGAGCCTTCACTCTTGGATCACCACGCTCTTGACGTTTTTTTAGTTTTTCTTGCCGCTTGCTAGTTCCGACAGGTGGATTGTTCGCAGAATCGCTTCCATCCACCGGATTCGTCATCGATGATCGTCCAAATAGTAGAGGTGATACGGCAGACGTCCATAGCTTGAAAACAGCATAGAGAGGAATCTACTGGCGATAGTGAGTTCACCGTGATCGTGAACGCCCCGATGGGTCTACTTGCCACAAGGTAAAGCCACCAGAACCAGTCACCGAATATGCCGCTGCCAACCTGGCAGATCCCTGTGACCGGCATCAGACTACGCAGGCTATGAGAATGACGAGATGAACATACATGTTATATAGATGATATCGAAGCACGACTCCGTAACGCCTGGCTGGCTGAGATCCTCGCCGAAAGAAATAAGCGTGCCCGTGGTAGGGTCTCGATGGGTAGTCCCAACTTTGATGAGATACTTGGACAGGAAGAAAGCAGGGCAGAAGGTACAGATGTACAAGAGGATAGACCAGTTTGAAGGTAGAAGCGATCCCGATCTGAACAACAGACGGAGGACGAGGGACAAGATGCTGGGGAGAAACATCCCCAGACGTAGCATTTTTACAGTAGACTCGTTTTGTTTAGCTGTAGAGACAATAAAATTCAACGAAAAAGCAGAAATATGCGCAAAGAAAGCGAAGAACCTATGCGCTTGGCCGATGCGTTGGCCATGTGTGATAACGAAGTAGACGGTGGCACTGGTGGGGACAAGCAAGCAACGAGCTCAGGTGATGACTCATATGTAATGGAAAACGGCGTGTCGAAGGTGCCATCAGTTGATCGATCATCGATCAGATGCCGCCAACAGATATAGATATAGAAGTTGACCTTACACTCGACCGCCACAACTCGATTTCTCCCATCGTGTTATTCTACCGTCAGGATACCAGACCACCACGTCCGCGAATTGATGAGTTATTCCCAGTCGTTAGTTCATAGCTCTGTCGAGTGGAGTGATCCATTGCGAACACAAACGGCCGATCTCGAGCGGGAGTTACCAGAATCTCAAGTAACGGCCGAGGTTGCATCATGCGTGATGCAGCGTCTCCTTGTACATGAGTTGAAATTGAAAGGCTTTCGGAGCGTAGAAAGTCAAGACACCTTGGACTATTTGGAGCACCATGCTGTGACATGTAGGTTTTCGCGGTAGACAGTCTGTCAGCGCTTGGTTAACCAACATTTCACGAAGTTATTCAAGAACTATACTCCTCCGCACATTTATACGCTAATTTGGCCAATCGGGCAAACCCCATTGCGAGCGACCTTCTTCACGCGTGTCAAGACGGGCAACTCGAAACGAAGAGCCTCCGGCGCAAGTCTAAGAAGAGGAAGCGGTGTTCGTTCATCTGTGAACCTTCTAGTGACCTTATAATTCATGGACCCATCCAGTGTCCGACTTCAAAATACTGCATCCTCTACCTGAACCCTTGTCGCCTCATCTGCTGCCATCCGACTCGGAGTCAGAGGATGAACAGTCAACGAACCCTGCCTTCGACTTACAAACAGGTTATAAACCTGCGCAGAAGCCCGTCTCCAAACGTGCTTTGGAAGCGATACCAGCTACACTCCGCGATTTGCCGTCACATTTCCCCAAACTCCCACCAAAACACACATACATGCGAACACCTGTTAGTTCTTTCCATTTTCTGCGTGCCGTCGTGGTTCGCCCGCAAGTATCTGACATGTATCAGGTTGCTGCAGGCGTCAAGTCGAAATCAGCTCAACCGCCTCTTGAGAAGAAGCTTAAGAACGCGTCGTTAGTTCAAGAATCTCTTCGGAATCTTATGACAAACACGGGTCAAGAGGATGAGAATGCAGAGCTGCTCGGTCACATCGTAAATTGGGAAACAACGAACGCCCTTGCGAAACGATGGAGAGTTTAGATTTCGTTACATTTCTTGTGGACATCCTGTACGCTTGTAAGCCTGTGTTCAGTTGTCATTGTTTTTGCTACTTATTCCAAAGGGCGGTGGTTGGATTTGCGGAAATTCTTATCAGCCTTTTATTCATGTATCAGCCTTTCATTCATGCCAGAAGACTCGCTGAAGTCATGTCAGATGGGTATGTAGATATTTTTTTCCCGGCATTTATCCGGCTTTCCATGCCGATTCCCACGTCCGGTGCACGAGTACCTGCAGGCACTCGTGGCGAAGACGCACGTTGCTTACTTCCTCAATGATTGAAGATGTTATCGTTTTAAGCTGGAGCCTATAAGACACCCTGAAAGCTAGACGATATGAGTCGGTGCGGCGTTCGTCGATATCTCCTACCTGATCGCTTAGTGTTGTGACCATGCTCTGTGTTGCTTTTGCTTTTGTTGTTGTTCTTGGATTGTGCACGTCCGCACTTGCTAACGCTGGTGTTTACCAGGATATCGCGTTTCTCCAGAATTCTCACTCTAACCTGTTGAACTATCCGACGAGCTTTACTCAAAATATCGTTCCGAAGATGATCCATTCTCACAATGATTGTGAACACTCATTCTTATGGTCTGACGTTCAACAGAGTAACTCATGTTAAACTGTTAGACTGGCGCGACGTGCCTTTGTATACCGCGTTGAGCTACGGCGTTTCGAGTGTCGAGGCCGACGTGTGGCTCGTCAACGGCACGCTCTACGTGTGTAATATTTCATGATCGTAACCTCAAAATCGATCGTCGTCTTTGTAGATTGGTCACGAGGAGTCTGCATTGACTGTGGATCGAACTTTCGACAGTCTTTACATCCAGCCGCTCATGCAAATCATTAAGGGCATTAATCCGAACACTGTCTTCACGAAGGACCTTACTGGCGTCAAGTAAGTTCGCATGGCCAATCACTTTAGTCAGCGTACGCTAATGACTCGCTATCAGTGGCGTCTGGGACACCTCCAGCAGTACGGCCCTCCAGCTTCTCGTTGACGTCAAGACATCCGGAAACGAGACGATCCAACCTGTTATCGACGCGCTGGAGCCCCTTCGCGAGCTTGGCTTTCTCACCACCTACGCCAACGATACCCTCACCACGTCGGCCGTGACGGTCGTCGGCACTGGCAACACCCCGCTCTGGGCTATCCAAGCGCTGGAGAAGCGTGACATATTCTTCGACGCGCCACTCGCGGCGCTTACCAATACGACCGTCACCGACGACGCCGGTGGATCCTACACCAATGTCTCCTGGAGCACTGCTATCTCTCCCTTGGCTAGCACAGACTATGGCACCGCGGTCGGCTGGGATGGACGCTCTGACATCTCGGAAACGGAGCTTAGTAAAATAGTCAAACTAATCGACAACGCACACGAGTTCGGTATCACCGCTCGCTTCTGGGATACCCCCGGCTGGCCCATCTATGCACGCGATAATATCTGGAAGACGCTTTTGGAGAACGGTGCTGACTGGTTGAACGCGGACGACTTGGAAGCCGCAAGTTCGTTCTGATCGGATTTCCTTAGATTCAGAATTTATGACAGTTACGTTGAAGTGATGTAAAACACGATGGTTCATGTAGGACGATGTAATTTTTCCTCCAATGAGTTTGGCATTATCGAATGCCCTGTAGTTTTCATTGTCGAACTTTACGCGGTCTCCCACGGGGCCGCTTCACTGCAGACGCTGCACTTGGCGTCGACACAGCAACATTTGGATCACCGTTGCCTCTGTCACCTGCCTCACTTGACTGGGGGATAGTTTCCTGGCTTTCGACGTCTTCTTCAGGATCTGAGACTCCGTCCAAGTACATATTGGGACGGTTTCCTCGAGTACTGCGCCTGGGTAGTATTCTTGTGGGTTGTCTTCCTGCTGAGCTTGACGCCTGACTTCCGGCGCCCTCTGAACTTCCCAAAGTGGAATCACCGTTGTCAGGCGGTTGCGCCACTGCAGATTTTCTCGGACGCCCACGCTTGCGTGGGACAACGGGGCCAGAAGATGTCGATCCAATAACATCTGTCGCCGATCTGGGCGCATCGGCGTCGCCAGTCTGAGCAGGAGGCGCCGAGAGGGAGGCATTACTTGACGATACTGCGTCATTGACTGAATCTTGCCGTTGCGAATTGTTTCCACCACTTTGAGTGTCCAGGGAAGCAGGCAGTGGAAATCCCGGCCCGCTGAGCGGCCCTGCATGAGCAGCTGTATCGAGAACTTCCGCGCCACCTTGCACTTGCTCTTCTGTGAGACTTCGTTCTCCGGATACCATCTCTGGCGGGGCATTCGACCCTAACTGAGGTCCGGCTGTTAGCATAATGTCCAATGCGGACTTTGGGTCACTTTCTGGCATAACGTTCGACGCGGATCGGGTTTGATTTGTTGGTGTAGACATGGAGGTCGATCCGGGTGGCGGTTCACTCGATGTTATAGGCGGTCGAACTTGCACAGCGGTGAGATGCGACGGCATCTCATGAGCAGCAACAGTAGATGAAGATTCGGGCATAGTGGGTACAACAGAAGCGACGGATTGGTTCTCAGGTACGGTGCATGACGCTCGATAAACCGGCACCGCAGCTGAGATGAAGGCGTTTGAAAAATCCGGCGACCAATCCATGCCATCGTCTGGTGCCGAAGCGACGTTACTGCTTGCTGGACTGGCACCATGATGTCCAATCCCGCTGACATCGGCAGGCGCAGACAACAATGCCGTCGTAGTGATGTTCATAGACGGATTCACATCATGGGTAGGAGTGTGTACTGCAGGGGAAGTGGGTGAGTACAAGACAGGTGCGACAGGTGGTAATGTTAAATTTTGACCTAGGGATTCACCCGACAACGGATTAGGATGAAAATGCTGGCTGGTTGCCGACGCCAAGTGGCTATGCCAGGAGGGCGTCGTTGTTGCAATAGAATTAGAAGTAGTAGAAGACGGTTGTTGCGGATCTAGTATTGGTTGCGGATGAGAGGAGGAAATGAACTGCGATGGATCAGACGGTGAGTGCTGTTGAGAAGGCTGCAATGAGGGAACGACGCCGAGGTGAAATTCGCTTGCAAAGATCGGTCTAGGTTGTGGCAAAGATTCTGAAGAAGCTCTCTGGGTTTTATCTCTCGAAGACGATGAGCTCTCTTCCATAACAATATCATGGTCTCCAACATGTAGATTTCCGTAATGCAGACGACACTAGAAATATATGAATGAGCATTGGAAAACAAGCACGACGTGCACAAAGACGAACCATATTGGCCGTTCTAGAATTACCAACATAAGCAGACACCTGCTTCCACTTGCGACCATAGAGACGGACGGCCTCCTTCAATCGTTTGTCCTCCTCTTCTGACCAGTTGGCGCTCGTACGAAGACGGCGAACCGCCCATCGGTCGCGAACCTGTTCATGAGAACGCCCTGGCATTACCTTTGCGACCTCGATCCAGGAGTTCCCGAAAGCTTGCACTGCTTCCGCGAGTCGCAGATCCTCGTCCTCAGTCCATCGGTCATGAGAAAGCTTGTTACTGGTTCTCCAGTAACGGCCATAACATTGAAATGCGGTCGCATCCTCTGACACAAGTCGCGCGACAGCAGCCCAATTATCTGTGCCGTATGTGGCGACGACGTTTGCAAGTGCCAAGTCCGCCGCATCAGAGAATACAAAACGTTCTCGTTGCACTGCGTGAGCCATGCAGTCGGAGGGAACGCGGTCAGTCTGTACTTGGTGGTAAATGGGCACCACAGATGAAACAGGAAAGAGACTTACTCCGAGATCTTGAGCTACCTTTACCCAGTCGACACTCCCAGTTGCCGACCTTTGCGCCTCAGCAAGCTGCTGCACACGTTCTGTTTCGTCTTCTGTCCAAGTACTTTCGTTGACCGTGCGATGAATCTGGGTCGACCAGGTGAAAAGGCACTCTTGAGGTGAACGTTTAATCCTTGTCGTCTCGTACAACTGATGGTATTGTAGAAAACATAAGGGTAACAAGCAAAAAAAAGCATACCTTCTCAGATATTGCTACCCAATCAAAATCTTCACTGTTGTACGCTGTACCTGTCGGTGTCGTTCTGAGTTTTCGTCAGTTTTGGCGTGTGCATCTGTGTGCCAAGGATCAAACGCACGGCGCTAGCGTTTTCAAGCGTATCTTGTCGCGATCTATTTCCATCGCGAGAGCCTCCACTTCCCTCTTAGATACTAGCATACTATCAGCCTATGAGAATCGAAAGTTAAACAATGGAAGTCGGACTTGGATGTTGAGTAATCATGGCCAGGTAGCGTGAGCGGTTGTTGGCCTCTTTGTAGAATGGTGAGTCCTGCGAAGCATTACTCTTTGACTTGTGTGAGAATGGATAAGCCGTACCGGGTGAGAGAGCTCGCTGGCGGTAACAAGAATGTTTGGTCGTTTGGCACCAGGAACGTGGATCATGCATGCTTCATCCCCGTCTTGGATCAAATCCTCGTCATCGGACACGTACTCCTCTTCGTCCGGCAATACAGCTTCTTCCTAGGATTCCGTGTAAGTAAGAGTGAACAATTTGAAGTGACCTTTGCTGACTAGAAGCTTATCAACTGCAGCAAGTTCCCGACTTAATTGCTCAGCATAATATGTGAGCTCAATCTGATATTGTTCGTTAGACTGAATAGCCGACTCGATGAGATCGAGATGCGTAGGGTCGGTTGGAATAGGTGGCTCAGAGGAAGGGAGAGCGAGTGGTTGTCCTTCCATACTATCACTGGAGACCAATTTGTGAGGGGCGGACTTGGAACAAGGCATCCATTTACCTCCGATGACTCTGTGCGCGTGACCGTGCCTACTCCAAACGCGTCATGACGGGTACAGTATTCATTTCCGTTTATGGTAGTTTTTACGCGCATCACACTTCAGTGTTACGCGTGAACGATATTGGATAGGATGTTATTATTATTATTATTTGTTTTCGATTTTTTCTGAAAGTTAAAATGATCGGAAGTGGAGTTGTTGTGGTGGGCGTCTGAGTCGATGACGACAGCGCTCGATCTGACCATGTCAGCCATAACATAACTCGAGCCACCAGTCGACTTGTCCAGTTGTCCAGTTTTCCTGCCCACTCGTGCTCAACGATGGTCCACCGCCCGACAGACTCGCGCTTGCTTTCTTCTCTGCTTTCTCATGAAAAGGATTACATCAAGGCTCTCACCGACGTGCTCAATGCCTCTCTGTCGTCACGCGCGTCGCTCAGCGCATTCGCAGCGGCTTCTCCGCCACCACTTTCGTCACTCATACTCTCCATCGCATCCTCTCTGGCACCAGTCGATGATGCATTGCAACGCTATGCACTGGCTGTCGAGGAATGGAGGGAAATGCTTACTCAAATCAAGATACTCGAGGATTCCGTGGCCAATACATTGCGTGACCGCGAAATCCTGTACGGCTTTTTTTAGTCTATTCAATCAGAATGTAGCTGAGGTGCAACAGTGTATCTCGTCTCATAAAGGCATCAAAAGTCTCGTCGAGAGACTCGCGCCTTGGTACTTCCTCCTCCGCATCTTCTTTGGAACTCTCACCGGCATCTTCACAAAAATTGCTACATGCCCAAGCTGAGCTCCAGGCCTGTGAGGCCCATCTCGCAACAAAGGAGCGCGAACTCGACGTGCATCGCAATCGTGTCATCACCCAGGGACTTACCATCCGTTCCAAGGCCCTCGTGCAGTGCGGCTGGGTGTGGAGTGAAGTCGGACAAGACATTATGCGTACTCTTGACGTCGAGCGTGAGTCTTTTGTTCAGTCTTTTTTCGACATGTTTTTTGTCGCATCCTTCATCGGCTCACGGCCCCAAAGCGCAATCACCCATCGAGAAGCCACTGCCAAATCCGCTTATTCCACCCATCCCGTTTCTGCGCATACCTTCTGACGTGTCGACGTCCACAGCGTCTACTCTAACACCTTCACAATCCGCATCCCAGATCAATATACCTCCGGCGCATTCCATATCTGCCGAATTCATGCCTCATCCACCTCCCTCGTTCCCCAGCGTTTCGCATGTCCTGACGCGCAGGATCACGGAGGAGTCTCTCGGTACCGCCTCAACTGAATCGTCTGACGATCGAAACATCGAAGTCGTGGAAAATCCGCGATATAAATTTGGCAAAGACAAATGGCCTTTCAGAGGACGCAAGACCTCCACCTCTGACCACCCACCCGCATCTCCGACGAAGTCGGGATTTCTGGGTAGTTTCACGGGTTTGTTCCGTACGCATGCTCGGCATGGCGACGGTGACAGCGATGTTGGAGTGCTTTGGACTGGAAGCAGCCGTATGAAGGACACGAGTAAATTACGGGAGGAGCCGACGCTACTGACGAGGCGCACCTCAGTCAAGAAGAAACGGCTGGAACTAACCGAAACGGAGTCCACAAGGGCCACGGTGGCGCGCAATTCCTCAGTACATAGCAACGTCAGCGCTCCCCCGACCTTCGGGAGCTCTCAGACCACAGTTCCAGGCTCGTCGCCATTTAGGTCCATTTCTACGGATAGCAAGGGTTTACGGGTTCCATCCGGGCATCGCAAGAGTGGCAGCTTCGACGATTTGATGTTGCATAAGCCATCGTCAAGTGCTTTGTCCGAACCTCAGGTTTCAGCTGTACCGAAAAGAGAACGACGTACAACGCTGCCGCACAAGTTCGCCGCTGAGCCAAGTGCCGGCAGCTCCAGCCTCATGAGCATTGTCGAGGATCTGGCACGCGAACGACGTGCTCGCGGTGCTAACACATCATTGCCCGGGTTGACCATAGCTGATGAACCGACAATAGTCAAAGCGCCGCCTAGCATCAGCCGGAAGGAATTGGAAGTAATGGATGTCGACGGTGAGAGGCATCGGCCAAGTGAGCGTCGTTCACAATCAGTGGATGCCATTTCACGTGGACCGCCTTTGTCTGGTTCGGTGCGAAACGGGCGCCTGCCCTTGCGAAGCGCGCTCAAGCGCTCAAGCCTGAGCGGAAGCGAAGGGTCGCGAAGTCCAAGTCCTTCTGTGACTCCGGAGATAGCCTCGGAGTCCGCCAAGGCGCGAATTGCGTCCAGCCCATTGTCGTTCCCGCCCACGTCTGTTTCCGCACCCTCCGTGCCTGTGTCGGCTACAGGCCTCACGGTTCCTACGTCTGTGTCGACGCCTGCGGTGTCTACGCTAATACCGATACCTTCGGCGCCCAAGTTAGTTTTACCGGAGGATTCGGATATGACACCGAGGCCGCCTCCTACAATTATGATCAACGGCACAGCTAAGGGCCCGTCTCCTACTGTGTCCGACAGTGAGAGCGACGATGACGCCATTTCCATTTCGTCCTTCCAAACAGTGCGCGAAACGTGGGAGTCCGATGATGACGAGCACGAACGGGCTGATGCTCAATCGGCTTCCTCCGATAGCACGATCCCGGGGCCCGCTGCGCCTCCATCCGATGCTACATACAGCCTTCCACCTGCCGCCACGGCAACCACGGCGGTTTCTCATGTCGAGCCTGCGACCGCTGTGTCATCTGGGATTCTCTCTTCGCCCGCAGTTGCCTCCTCACCAGTGGTCCCTGCTCCGCCCGCAGCCGTCTCTTCGCCTGCGGCCACCGCTCTGTCATCACCGTTCCTATCTACGTCCCCGACTATTAGCAACGGAGTTACTCCAGCACGTCGCAAGAGCGTTCGGGTATCGCTGCAGCCTTCATTCTCGCCAGCGCCTCCGCCCATTGATGATGATGATGATGAGGTCCGATGGAGTCTTGATGCGGATGTCCGCGCGAATACACGGCACAACGCCCGAACCCGTCGACCCCGCAAAGAAGAAGTTTGGGAAGATTCAAGCGACGAAGATATCGAGTACGCCAAGGCCAGACGCTTGTTGAGAAGGGTTGGCAAATGACCCGCTCGAGCAATCGATACGTTGATAACGTCATATATCTGGCTTATTTTTCTCTCGCAATTACTGTATCAATACTTGTCCATTTGTGGCTCTAGTTCTCTCTTATCTCATTGTGGGTGTGGATCTTCTTTCACCGCCAGGTTCTGTCGTCTTTTTACATGGAATTTGTCCGCCAACGCTCTCATTAAGCTTATAACATAACAATCTCATTCATAATGCTTGACCGACGTATTTTTATGTTTATGACAACTGCGTTCCCCTGTTTCATAGAGTCCTAGACTTCTGGGAAATATCGCATGGTGACTGAAAACTCCTCATCGTGGACGACTATTTACAGGCAAATGAAGCCTTATGGGTGCGGCATAACTCGAGGTATGCACATATCATTAATAACATACGCATAGGCCTACTGCAGAACACTGACGTTTCTCTCCTGACTTCATATATTTTTTTTTGTCCTCATGTCTATGCGCAAACTTGGCTAGGAATCGGAAAATATGATTGGTGGAAAACGCGTCGAAAGGGAAGTGATGGTGCGCTTCCAGTGCGTTTCGAATTTGTCCAGTCCACCCGACAACTGGTCATCTTTCAAGCACCCGTCGTAAGTGAAGAGCTCTCGCACGTTTTACTTTCGTCTCTTTTAAAGGTGCGACCGATGGTGTCGCGGGAGCGGCAGAGGTGCAGTAGGATTGACGGCCTTCGTGTTCGCTGATGCCCATCCCCAGCTCGATATGATTGCTTGCACACCAGGGAACGAAGCAGATAGACATTTGCACTTGGTGGCAGCAGCGGTGTATAGCTCAGACCCGCTAGCGCTCTTTCCTCTTGAAAGTCTAGGGCACGGCACTACTGAAGATTCCACAAGGGTTTTATCCGGATTTATGACTTTACCATCGGCGTAAGTCAGGCTCAGGAAATATTCTTCCTGCTTCCTTGTCGTCGTCGTCGTCAACTGGGATTGCTTGCCGAGGCAAGTGCCTGTCAAGCCCCCGTAGTCCTTCCTCTGACTCCTGCATGTAACCTTGTTTCGCTGCTCCTCCACTTGACTTCGCCCGTTTAGGGATTGCGTGCGACGTCTGGCGTCTACGACCAAACGTACCTCGCACATATCTTGCGTAAGCCCCCGGATGTACCTACTGGTTGTCGCAAGGGCTGCTGCTGCGGCTTGACTCCTAGTGTAAGACAGATGAATTTGAATGTTGAGTATATGTGACTTACAATCTCCAGAACGCGGATGAAAGCATGTATTGAAATGGTAACAGAGCGAGGGTGGGCTCATTTCCGTCTGCCTTCGGGAGACTGGTGAAATGTACCCTAGCGATCTGCATTTTATGAGCCTACCGGGAGTCGTGCTTTGTGTCCATGAGCAACAGTTGTCAACGATAAATGACGCTTGGACATGATACCGCTGTGTGAATTTACATTTCCTTGATTTGCCATTCTAAGCTCAACATACATGACGACGTGGAATCGTCGATATGTAGGTCACTAATTGCGGTGATTGCCACCTTCAGAGAGAATTGAAGTATCCAATGTCACGATATCCACCCCGATCCGCGAGACTCTTGAGTCGTTATTCTACGACGCTGAATTCCAAGGAGCTACAGCACAGAAAACATAAAGAAAAAAACCCAGCCTGCCTTACAAAGATACAGAAGATGTATAGCATATGATTCAAACCTCTTTCGCTTCAATCCATAGTTCCCCGCTCTCGCTGGTACTACTGACGTCAAGATTTTGGTGGGTCAGTCAAAAGAACATACTGATACAACATGGTAAACAATTGAAGCACAAAAATGTGACTCATTTGCGCTTACATTGACTCCCATTTTCTCTGTATGTGTAACATGTCCAGTTTCGTCTTTGTCCACTTCGATTATCGATTGATGCCAGGTTCCCACAGGGATGAACATACGTCCTATGATTGAAGTTAGAAAACAAATTTCAGGCTGCGCACCACATGCCTGGGGCAGCTAATTGATCAACAAGGGATTCCACGAGTGTTGGTGCTGCTGCACCGACATGAATGGCGTCGTAAGGTCCGTGACTAGGATACCCTGCCGAATATGGTAAGAAGAGCGGACTGAGATAGTGCTTGGTGGAAACCTTTTCTTCCGTCACCACACACGAACAAGATGTCGGAGCCAGCAAGGCCATCCTTCTTGATGTTCTCCTTAGATATTTCCACAAGTTCCGGAATGTGTTCAATTCCGACTATGACACTAGGTTTTGAAGGCCGTGCATCAGCAGATGCAAGATGGTGCAAAACAGCCGTCAAATAGCCGCTACCACTGCCCACGTCTAATACTCGCGCCCCGGGACGGAGAAAAGGCAGCAAACTTTCGGCAGCGTAGGCATGCTGTGACCACAAGTTAGTAGACACGAGCTGCAGTACCGTAACCAATCATCCGACCATATGTGGAGCGCTGATAGTGGCACCGTATCCGATGGGTCTACATAACGTATGTGTGATTTCCCGAAGACACAGATGATGCCACGCAACTGTGGACAATCCTCATAGGCTGTCGAAACGTCTTGGACATAGTTAGCACGGTCCACCTAATGAAAGGTCGTAAGTTGTCTTGAAGGAAGACATGCCATGCATGTCACTTTTTTCATAGCCTAAATATGTGATGAGCATAATCGTGCAAAAGTCAGAGATTATGGTGCCAATTATGCTCACTGCTTCCACACGCTCAGACTGGATGATTCCATGCGACTTCAGATTTGCGATGAGGCCAGCATTGGTGCGCGATGAGCATCTCCAAGCCATTGCACTAAGTGGGATTAGAATACAAGATATCGACCAGAATAATGTCAGATTCAATATGTCCTTCGACCGGAGTTGGTGTGAAGGTCCGAGTTATGTCAGGCCTGAGGTAGCCCGAGCCATCGATATCAGAAATGAGTCACACATAATGTTGATCGTGCGTAGACTTCCATAAATGGAAATAAACCTCAAAAATCCGAGTTAGGTTTGTTAGGGTTGGAAGGTGCCATACGTCCTCGCCTGACACCAGCGACTACTTAGTCTATCGTTTTGAAGTACTTACGTTGCTGGTCGCTTCGCCCAACTGCCTCATTTATTCCTTCTTTTTCTTGCTGAATGATACTGGAATACAGTCCATTGATGATTTTGTAACGAACATAAGCTGTGACGGTCATGTCATCTTCGGACACCTCTTCTGTCCACACGCCCGTGGACGGGCCCGCGCCTCGTCCGAAGTCACCCAGTGCAGAAGATCAGGCATTGGAATCCCACGAAGTCATAGAGCTGCAGCTATTCAGTGAGCGAAAGGCATGGATTGAGGAGAAGACCAAGGTTCGTCGTCGTTATACAGTGCTCTGTGACATGTACGCCTCAATCTACAATATCAGTTTCTCGAGAACATGCCTCCCATCGAGGTTTTTGCAGGCATTAACCTCGTTGGCAAATCTCCAGAAGTCATCACACCTGGCCTTCCCTCGCGTGCCGAATTACAACAGTGGCTACAGGAGCACGATCAAATCGAGAAAGATACTGAAGTGTTCGACACAGGCGAGCTCAAGAAGCTACGTAAGTTTACTCGAGGTAAGTCGTGAGTCTCATCCTCCAAACATTTCCTCAAAAAACTTTGCCAATAGCCGCTACGCAGCGGAATCTTTCTCCCGAGGACACAGACCTGATTGAACTCACACTGACCACGATTTTCGAACTCGATAAACTTTTGCACTTGTTGCGCGACCGCTCCGAAAATTTGGATCTCCTTGACACGCGACTGACATGGGAGGAGTACCGAACTGCGTCATGGATCGAGCGACGCGTCATTATCCAGGATGTGTCCGCGTTCCTCAACTCTCGCGGCCGGTGGTCATCGTCTGTGTATGATCAGCCTTCGACCGTAGACGACTTGGGTCGTCGTGGCTCTATTGGTTCTACGAATTCCGGCACGTCTGCAGATCGGATGGCGTCGACAGCTTTCTCACGAAGCGCTCGCTTCAAGCTGGCTGAGAACCTTGCGCGGGACGCCGCCCATTTCACGAGTCGCATTACGGCTCTTAGACATGGGAAAATACAGCCTGCTGGAAAGACGCTAGACACGTTGATAGATAACAGTCGCAAGCCGGTTCCGGATGAGCTACTGGACGAACAGGACAGGTTGGAAGAACAGGGTATAACCGACATGGAGAATGTTGGCAAGTTCGTCATGAATGTAGTTATGCAATGGAGAAAGTACTCTTTCGTTTTAACCCCTTGGTTGTAACGGGTCGTTGAATGACTTCCGTTTCTAGGGCTGACGAGTATTACGTCGAAACTTTGAAGGACCAGGCCGCAGTGCAAACTTTAGCTGAAGAGATTGAGGTTGCTAAGACGCAACACCCGTCGGTCCGGCAGAGTACATCTTTCGTTACGCGCGCGGAAGCCGTGTTAAAGCGTCTACAATTACGCGGTCAGCCAGATCACCCCGCTCATCCCTTTCCTCGTCCCACGCACCCTCTTTATCCGGATCAGGAGGAATCGACGGCTGCCATTCTGCAAGTATTATCTTCAGAATTTGCAGAAGCAGCACAGATCACACAGCGCGTTCATGAATCGGCGAAGGAATATCAACAATATTGGGAAGCTGTGCACGTCGTCGAAAATCTCGTGCAAGCGTGTCAAGCGCTGAACGCCGCATTAGCGTCCGTCTTTGACCGATTAGAGAATGGTTTCCCCACAGATGACGGCGACGGAACACCGCCTTCATTAGAGTCTGTGGTGTGTCTCCAGTCAACTGCTCACGCCACCTTCCTTGCTTTACTTCCTTCAACCTTGGATGAGCTCTCAAAAGCGCATCAGGAAGCGGAACAAATAATGCGCCGGGCTCCCGTTGCGTTTGTTGGTCTTACACAACTGGGCGTCGAGACGTCCTTTCGGCAGTCTGCGGTGCAAGAAGTAGATCGATTAGATGATTTCGTCGGCAAGACGTGTGCGGCACGTGACCGTGTTGTCGCACAAGTGGCCTTCATCCGTGACGCTCGTCGGATATGGGGTGCAATAGAAAGCCACGCTGCTGAGCTGGACGCTTTGCGACACAATCTGGAGGATGCCCTCGAAGCGTCGCAATGGCATCAACAAGCGGGTACTTCGAGCAGTTTTGCCTCTGCCAGCCCTACTCTCGCTGCTAGCCAGCAGGCATCGATCACGACGCACGCAGCTTTGAAACGACTCGAACAACTGGATCGACAGTTGTCCAATGACATCGAACGACCCTTCTCGTCTCTGGCTCCAAATTTGGGGGCTCCATTGGGGGATTGGCTCGCACAGAGTATGGGCGGACTGAAGACGATTACGGCTAAACTGCGGGACATGACGGACCTGTTAGGCGAAATTCAGCGCCAAACTACTGCAATTTCCACGATCCGCGCTGAATTTGACGACTTAGAGCTTCGAACAGAGGCTGTCAAATCAAGCTACGCGTCTGCTATTGAGCTTGTTCTCAATAGCCAGCCCTCCACTAACGAGAAGTCACAACAACTCTCCGAAGTATCGTCTACGTCGAACGCATTGCAAGATGACATTCAAAAGTTCATTGCTGGCCTATCGACGCGTGTATTATTTGTCGCTCGCCCACCTCGCATTTTCCCTTCCGCTGCATTTGTGAAGGGGAGACCCGCGCCAATTGATACAAAGCAAGGTGTAATCGCTGACCCGCTCATCGTCGAGTTGCCTTTCCAATTGCAGGCGATAGATGATGGCGTTCGCGCCGACTCAAACTCGTACGCCATGCGTCTGAGTTCGGGATTACAGTCCATCCGAGAGCAAGACGAATGTCTTTCTTTGGCGCTGCGATTCGAGCAGGTTGATGCGCTGCTAGCTTCTGTCTCTCACGAAGTTCAAGGCGCGTTGAAAGCTGCTCAGAACCTCGCACGTCAACTAGACTCTCTGTCCAGCCAGTCCGATTCCCTGGCTGCTCTGCAATCTTTTCAGAAGGTCGTCAATACACATCTGGAACGAGATCGTCCTCGTCTGGAAGGTTCATTTTCTCCAATCAGGGATCTTGTGCGCTCGATGGAAGAAAACGTGCGTGCTAGCGAGCCCACGATTCGTGATGCCTTTGCGGCACGAGCTCTTTCGCTCAGCGATGTCGACGCCAGCTATCAAATGTGGCTGCGGGAGCTCGAATCCGTGCAAAATAGAGTTGCAGCTGCTGTGACCTCAGAAATTGAGCGTTTGGAGCAGGAACGATTGGCTGAGGAACGTCGCTTAGCTCTGGATCAGGAGCGGATTGCCGCGGAGGAAGCCGAACACGCTCGGATAGAAGAGGCGCGCATTTTGGAGTTGGAGCAGCATCGACAAGAGCAGGAACGCCTCGAACAAGAGCGCCTTCGCAAAGCCGAAGAAGCGCGTCTAGTTGCTGAAGCAGCCGAACGCATTCAACGGCAACAGGAGTTGGAGGAGCAACAACGACAGAAGGGGCTCAAGGATGCTGAGCAAAAGCGTCTGCAAGCGATGGCTCGAATAGAGGCAGAGAGAGCTGAACGGGAGCGGTTGGAAGCAGAGCGTGTTGCCATCGCCGAAAAGCTCAGATCGGCGGAGGAACAACTCAAACGCGAGCGCGCTGCCTCACAGGCCGCAGAGGCGGCTCGTTTAGAGGAAGAAAAACGTCGCAAACAAGAGTGGCTTGCTGCCGAGGCTGAACAGGAGCGCCTCCGTGCGGATCGGGAACGTGTCGTGGCTGAAAAGCTCGGACGTGAGCGTCTAGAGCAGGAACGGCTTCATTTAGAGGAAAAACTGCGCTTGGAGGAGGCCGGCAAGAAGCGACTGCTCCAGGGAGAGGCCCTTTTACTTTCGGAACGTGCTGAACGGCAGCGACTAGAGCAGGAACGGCTGGCGGTCGAGGCGAAGCTGCAACAGGCAAAAGAGCAGCTGAAGCAGGTCGCTGTGGCAGTCAATGTCCGTCAGAGCCTGGAGGCCGAGATTGCCAACCTCATTGAACAGCGGCGCTTGCAGGATGAGGAACGCGCTCTTTTCGAGGAGGCGAAGAAAGCGCGGTTAGAAGAATGGCGGCAAGTGGAACAGGAGAAAGCTCATATTGCAGTCGAACGTGAACGTCTTGCGCGCGAACGGATCGAGCTGGATGAAAAGCTGAAGCAGTCAGAGGAAGAACTGGCTGCCGAACGAAGGTCCCTGGGAAAAGTTCGACAATCAGGCTCATCTCTACATACGCCTCCGCACGCCAATGGAAGGGACCTTGAGGAAGGTAGGCTTGCAATATCTCTGTCTATGGGATGAATCATTGACGCTGATTTGTGTATACAGACGTCTTCGGCCTCCGGGTAGCGCCCTCAAGTACCCGGGCTCCCATGAGCTCGGATATGCGAATTGTACAGGCTCAAATTCTTTCCCTTCGCAAAAGACTACGGGCACTCAGCATCGATGAGCTTACACGGCCCAAACCCAATACATCCTCTCAGTTGCCCGGCCAGAATCTGACGACCCGTGTTCTACACAGTTTCGCTCTCATTTCTCGAGACGTTGCTGAGCTGCCGCCACAGGTGGACGATCCTTCCGTTGCCTCTGAACTACGATCCCTCCGGTTTGAGATCGAAAAATCGCAAGAGATGATTGACACTATCAGCAAGCTGGCTGCTCTAGCTAGTACGATTCACGAGTGCGACACGGCCTTAAGCGACCTGCTAGAACACGTCGACAGTTATCCGGCACTACCAGTCACAACGATGTCTCCCAAATTTGAGGTGATGGCTGGGACTCCAGAGGTTCAGCTACAATCGCGGATGCAGTATACTGCAGCCTTCATTGACGAGATGCGTTTCAAGTTTGACGCCGTACGGTCTGATCGACGAGCAAGCTTCGAGCATAATCGTGTGATGCAGACTTGGAAGGAGATGAGAGACATGGCGAATGACCGCATAAAGGGCGTAAAGTCTACGTCCAACAGTGTGGCGTCAGAACGCAGTATTAGCCAGACCTCTCAAGCTGTGAAGCGTGGACGGTTCAGTAACCTATCAGCGGCTCCTCCAACTCCTAGCAAGTTGAATTCTTTGTGGAACGTTGCTAAAGGCATGACCGCGCGTCGTGCAGTATCAGGATCCTCTGATGCTCCCAGTCGTTCTCCTGGCTATACACCCAAAGCTGCCAATCGTTCCGTGTCAGGCTCGTCTCTATACGGCACTACGTTTGCATCTCGTCAACGCACGAACAGCATCATCCCATCAAACCAGGGTCCTTCATCTAGAGTCGCACCATCCCCGTCACATGTCCGCTCGCAAACATCATCCCAGTCTTCGAGGCGGACGATGTCTCCCCTATTGTTGGATGCTCGCGTGTCGTCTACCATGTCGTCTCACCAACGATCCTCAACGTCGACATCTACCCGGACCAGGACCACATCTCTCTCCAGCTGGGCACGAACACCGCAGACATCCTTGTCGTCTTTCGCACGCTCCGATTCCATACCCAAAACGCCTGGTCCACCCCCCAGAACAAAGTATGTGCCTAATCCTAAGAGCAGATTGGATATGGCTGTGGGAAATGTCGTCAACAGCCTGTCCGTTGGGATCAGTGTCGAAGGTGTTTCTGAAACCTGGAAGGACCAGAGCGGAAAGTACTGGATAGGAAACCAGGATCCCAAACTGTGTTTCTGCCGCATCCTCCGGTCGCAGACGGTTATGGTACGTGTTGGTGGCGGTTGGTCCGAGTTGTCCAAGTAAGTGCATATTTATCATTTATATCAATTACAGTGTAACAAGAATTTCTCTCAGGTTCATCCAAGATCATTTCGCTGAGAGCTTCCGTATTCCTCCGGACTCTCCGTCTCGGCTGGGATCCCGTGAGGAAAGGTGGATCAGCTCGGCCGCCCTGCTCGAAGCCCCTGGGGAAATATTGGAAGGGTCTCCTCGCACGCCTGAACCCGGGATCCCGTCTTTTAGAATATCAACTCCGACGGGCAGCCCGCGTTCTGAGAAAACGTCTCCGTCGACAAAGGGCTCTCCTTTACAGCCACTTCAGTTCCTCAGACGCCCTGACTATGGCGAACTGGGCATACCTCTGTTGCGACCCGCGTCGCCCAGCGCTTCGACTTCCTCGTACCGATCTCGTTCGTCGACCTATACCCCATCACGGCAATCTTTGTGGCGTCCATAGTACCAAACAATTGTGATTTATCTCCTTTCTCTTGCTTTATCGATCACCTTGCATTTCATTTCGTTGATCACACGAACATAGTTGCTACTGACAGCGCCCTGAACGTTGGAAGAGCCTTATGCACGCTGGTACATCGCATAAGGATGGCGGACAGACACTATTATTTATCCAAAACGTCCTGTATGACCCTACCCAATCAATACTATACCATTGCTTATAACGTTTTCTCCGTTTCATGTCATAGTACGAGATTGACGATAAACTATTTACTTGTTCCCCATGCCTGCGTACTTATTTGGTTTTTCCATACAAGTGTAAGTTGCTCGACGAAGGTGTTACATACATTGCTAGCGATATAATAGTCCGGTTTGTGATACAAGGCTTCTGAAAGCACACGTTGAGGTCGTAAAGTAGTGGATACGCTCGTTAATGGGATCACGAACAAATAAAACTTCCATACATATGATTTAGTGATATGCACGGTGCGTAATGCTCACGTGCACGTGGTCGTTGAATAGATAATGCACACTTGAGCTTGAGTAGTCAAGTAGATGTGGCGGGTTGGCCGTCGCCTTCGTCAGACTGCAAGGTCTCGTATTGAACCGCTCGACTCGACAAAGACTCATGATGGAGGGCTTGCCTTATTGTCATGAGAAGACAGATTGTGCATGGAAGCTGCCAAAGAACGAAGTCGATCAAGGCTCTGTTTGCTTGCATCGTCTTCATCCGTTAAAGTGATGAGATCGACGCGGTGCATAAATTGGGCAACATCAGCCAAAGACGCTCCCAGAGACCGAAGAATATCTTCGTGGGCTCTGATACAAAATATCATGTCAATACGAACAGTAACTGAAGGCGGGGTTATTTATATTACCTCGAACGGTCCTGGATAGCGGAAATGGTGCTCGACACATCGCGAACGCGAGACTCGTAGTGTTTGCTGGAATCTTTATCGCATTGAACTTGACTACGCAAATCGCGCAAATCCGAGATAGTGCGATCCAACAGGTGACGGCCCTCTGTATGCTCCTTCCAGGTTACGGAGCGTCGCTCAAGGATGGTTAGTTCTTGGTTTAGCCGGGTTGATTCATGCGTGAGGCGTTGGACCTCCCTGCGAAGGCCACGGACTTGTCCCCGCACAGTCAGATACGGCGCAAAAGCAATAGGAAGCAACAAGCAAGTGAAAGCAATGAAATGGGTTATCGCAGGATACTGCTTCAACGACGGTACCAACGCGACCGATGAAGCCAACCTGCGATCACCAGCATCAGCTGCATGTTTTTCAGAGTCCATCCTGATATCACTCTGAACGGAGGCTTCGACAGAGGTGGAAGTCGTGGGTGGAATACTACAACAACATCGCAATCGATTGTCGTCGCTTACAAGATGTGGCACGCACCGCGTGGCACCGAAAGGGGAAATCATGAGGATGAGTCACGTTGAGGAGCACTCACACAGTGGACACTTGGTCGCGCGAACATCTGGCGCTGAGTGTTTCAACCTTTCGAATGAAATGTCCTGGTAGCAAACGCATTTCTGGAGGTTTGTGCCGCTTTGTGCATACCAAAGCATTTGGCCTCCGTCCCTACCAAGAACATTGCTTGCGCGCGTGCACAACCGCTCTCTCTTCTGGATACACGCGTCTTGGAGTGTCTCTGCCGACGGGCTCAGGGAAAACAACCGTCTTTATTTCTCTTCTTTCACGCGTCAAGCCGCCCGAGTCAAATGCCCATGCGACCAAGTCTCTCATTATAGTCAATAGCATTGAGTTAGCCAGACAATCGGCAGAACAGGTTGCTAGGTTGTTTCCCAACTGGGTTGTTGAGATAGAACAAGGACAGAAACACAAGGCGTCAGGCCATGCGGACGTGTACGCAACACACCACCTTATTTCGCTCTGTCCAAGGCTTATGCTATTTGTACTCTCTAGAACCATCGCGACATATCAGACGCTATCTCAGCCAGAAAGGACAGCGAAATTCAATCCAAATCATATGAAAGCTATCATTATAGACGAGGCTCACCATGCAGCTGCTCCTTCGTATCTACTCGTTTTCCCTGTCATGTAGCCCTTGTTCTTAGTGGAATTTCAGATATCGTCGACTCTTGGCACACTTTTCTGAGGAGATAGTTCATCCTGACCCCTCCTTCCAGCGACCCCATATCCCTCACAAGATTCCGATTGTGGGATTTTCCGCAACATTCAGTCGTCTTGACGGGCTGCGCCTCGGTTCTGTGTTCGAACGTATTGTCTATCATCGCGATTTCCTCGACATGATCCAGGATAAATGGTTCGTCAAATGCATCGTCTATTCGTCCCCGTCGGAACCGTACTATTCATATATTCCAGGCTTTGCGACGTTCGATTTACATGCGTTTACGCAAACCTTAACCTGAATTCTGTCATCATCCATTCTCGAACTGGCGATTTCCAAGCACGGAGCTTGGCTCACGTCGTCAACACTGATACTATCAACGAACTAGTTGTCAAAACTTGGCTCGATAAAGCAGGTTTGTTGTCGTTGTTGCTCTTCTAAA
Source organism: Fistulina hepatica ATCC 64428 (assembly GCA_000934395.1). Taxonomy (NCBI): domain Eukaryota; kingdom Fungi; phylum Basidiomycota; class Agaricomycetes; order Agaricales; family Fistulinaceae; genus Fistulina; species Fistulina hepatica. The sequence continues at coordinate 36,184 of KN882045.1, read as the reverse complement.
ACACCAGTTCATCGAAAGGGTGCCAGCGGATCGAAAATCGACGCTTGTCTTCTGCGTCAACATTGCCCACGTCAAGGCTCTGACAAATGAGTTTCGCAAGTTCGGCGTGGACGCGCGATACGTGTATGCCAAGACGCCTGCTCCAGAACGCAAGGCTCTTGTATCAGCCTTCAAACAAGAGAAATTTCCCGTGCTCATCAACTGCGGTTTGTATCTCATACCCGACACCTGTTGCATTCTCATCCACGAATACGATCTAAACAGCAATTCTCACTGAGGGGACCGACATCCCTAATATAGACTGTGTTGTCGTGGCCCGTCCAACGAGATCGCGCAATCTATTTGCACAAATGGTGATCACGCAGTGACATTATTTTTGCTCGTGCTACAATCTGAAGAGTTTCAAAAGATCGGTCGCGGCATGCGTTTATCTCCCGACACTGGCAAAACAGATTGTCGAATCATCGACTTTGTAGACAACGCCGCTCGAGTGGCAGGCGTTATCACAACACCGACGCTATTTGGTCTAGACCCGAATGAGGTCAAGATTGAAGGTTCGTAGTTCGTATTTGGTCAGTAACATTCACCTCGGACGTCAAGGTGAATTGGTTGGCAGATGAGACACCCGATTCGCTGACGGAGCTAGGCTCGAGGAGTAGACAGTCCGCTGGCGATGTCCCCGCACCCAAAACCGTCATATACAAAGATTACGACAATCCGTTCTCGTTCATTGAGGGAACGTCTGGTGCCCCACACTTGACGCGGCTCACTCAAAATGCCTGGGTGGGCTGCGGATCGGACGTGTACGTGCTGGAATGTCTGGGAATGGGGTTTATTCGCATTGAACGATTTAATTTTGACGGTGAGCAAACACGTCTACTTTTGTATGAGGTTTTCGAGCGCCCTCAGGTGATACAAAAGCGCTGGAAGATTTGCTTCGAGCGGAGGTCAATGCGGAAGCAGTTGAGAAACTGTCGCCAGATACACCATTTGCTGCAGCCATAGAATCCATGAGCGAACTGGGCCTGCCAAATGCGGAAGACTCGACAGGTTTGGAGATCCCGAAGGAATACTGGCAGGCATCCTATACCCCGCCGCAGACGGATTTCATCACAGCCAGGACACTGCGCACGTCGCCGTACCGAAGAAAACGACTACTGTTCAAAGCACTGTCTCTTGCTGACGCTATAAGAGCTTGCGACACTTTCGCCCAAAGCGTCGTACGTGCTCCCCGGAGCTTAGGGTACGGATGCTTCATCTTCGTCCATACCGCACCTATAAATTGACCGACATCAAGTCTTCGTCGCTCTGCAGCTTGGAGAAAACAACCGGCCTCAGAAAGCCAAAGGGCTCTTGTGGCTAAGCGGTGGAAGCTGCGAAACCTGGACCCTGGTGATGACACCAACGAGCGCGTCCAACGTTTGAAGAGTCTCACAAAAGGGGAGGCAACGAATATCATCGCCCGGCTGAGGCATGGAGCTCAGGTAAGCAGACGACTTCAGCGATAAAAATGGTGAACGCATGATCATTGCGATGTTAATATTTTAGACGCGCTTTGAGAAGCGGGTGAAGGAGGCTCAGAGGATTATGAAGGAAGCCAGGAAGGTGACCGAGCAACAAGCTCGTACGCATGTCGTTGTAGGACCTTTGAAAGCCTAAAAGTGGAGGAACATAGTCGGTGTTAGTTATGTGCGCCATATGGGTCCGCTATGTACTTTTTCATTTTGCACGGAGTCCGCTCAAATCCTTATGCATATGATCGCCTCGCGGCGAATTTTAATTTATTATTGACGTCGCTGCACGGTGTTCGGTTCGGTTCAAATCTGTATTGGATATAGGACCCCCTGTATATATGACATACACAGGATGTCCATTTAGGACAGTGATGCCTGCATGCACACTCGATAAGAAGTCCTTTCGACGACAGTCCTGACTCATTCATGACTCATCCCTGCTAAGGAACTGGAAGGTTCGAGGAATAGTTACGAAGTTACTAGAAAGGTCTATCTAATAAGTTATATAGTCATTGTCTTATCTTAGAAAGAGAATAACATAATTCCTCCTACTCAATCAGATAACCGCTCGAGCCACAGGCTTACGAGCTGTCACGACTACCACACAGTAGTAGCCGTTTTAGTAGAATAGATCGACGTCACAGACCTCGATTAGGTTCCGTATCACCGGAATCAGCTAAGGGAGCTTGTGAACGGTGTTGAACTCTCGTGTAACTCTTGTTTCGACGAATCCTAATTCAAAATCCTGTTTATTATAAAGTTTGTACAGCCTCGCCGAACGGACATTTCGAAATCGATAGAAGGAGCAAATGTGCTCAGTTACATGTTCCACAAGATGATCATGACCAGAGATGACAGTAATAATACACACGTTATGTGAAGTACAGATTGAATAAAGTTGAGTCATAAAATAACATGAAGGACCGTTGAAAAACGTGAATGAAATAGCATAACATAACACAACGACAGCGCGACCAAGAAAAAAAACGAGGGTGAAGCAAAAAAGCAAAAACAGACTACATCCAACGGTGTCTTGCAGCTAGAGCCGCCACCATTTCTTCTTCGGTTTATCTCCAAAGAATACGGGCTTATACACGTTCTCAGGCTTATACATGTTCTTGTCTTCAGGTCTCTTCTTTAGAAGCGAACGTCTCCTCTCTTTTGCAGGTTTCGGCTCCGCAATTGCTCGATCCTTAGAGTTGATGTGATTGGGGACGGCGCGGCTGGCCGTCAGCCTCTGCTGCTCTGCAAGCTTGTTCACAAGATGCTCGTAAGTAAAAGGCTCGTGAAACTCGGGGTGCTTTGCAAGTCCAGCATGCGCGGTTGGCACCTTGCGACGGCCCGGAATCAGGTAATCGGGCGGAAGTCTACAGCCGTTTTCAATTTCGCCCCAGGATCAAGCAGAACATATATACATACTCATCGACGTGGACGACATACTCTTCAAACCTCCGTAGATGATGCTTCACTTCGTCGATCTGTCGTTGATGTGTTTGACGAACATGCGCGGGAACGGGGATCTTTCGCCTCCACATGGCGACGCTCCTCCCGCTTTCGGAAGGGAGGTAGACGAATACGACGACGATTTCAGCAGGATCGTAGCAAGCGACGAGCTCCTGGAACGTCTTGTCGCGTGATGTTTGCAGTTGGTCGAATGTCAACCAATCCCAAGCGGGTTCGGTCTCGTGGCCTGGCTTGCGATAGTTAGCATTAGTGACCAGTGCGCCACGCTCGCGCGACTGGAGTACAAGTCAAACGTGGTACGACACAATCAAATACGACCTGCCCACCTGAAGGAACTTCTGAAGCTGATAACGGACATGAGAACGATTCAAACGAGAGGAATGCGGTTCGCACATACGCCGTATACACCGATAGCCTGGTTCATGTCGTTTATCCAACGCAGTAGGAGAGATACTCGACGGTCATTCTCCGGAGGGAACACCCAGAAGATACGGTCCTTCGCCTTGCGTTGCCCGTAGCCTGCCGGAAACAGGGCGTTCATGGCAGGCCTCAAACCTAGCCCATTACTTTCGACAAAATGTGAGGTATCCGTGAAATTGCTGGTGCGAGGGGGATTATTGGGTTGCTGGAATGGCGTGTTATTCATGCCCCAGGTGGCGTGCGACATAGTCTTGGACTGCCGATCGTAGCCTTGAAGACCAGCAAAGCCTTTAGCAGGGGAAAAATGGACGCGACGTTGGTCATTGAGTTGACCTCCGATGCTCTCCTCCTCTACGATGGTAGAGGGGAGACGAGCTGCCATATCCCAGATAGCGTGATTAGACTTTGTGTTCTTGGACACATTAGGCTGCGACGTAGTGCCGTGCTTCGACTTATGCGGCAGTTGACTGTACTGGCTGGCTGGTGTTTCAAGAATATTGTTGAGCCGAGCCTGCTGCGTCTGGCTGAAAAGATCATTGGCAAGCGACTGGCGGATTTGGTCGGCCGCTGCCTTCGACTGAGCGGCATGTCTGGCCTGGTTCTGTTGTTCTGGATGCCAGACTTCCGGCGCAAGTTTCGACGCTTGCCAAGCAGATGCCGGACTGGGCCAAGTAGTAGCGGTGGTGTGAGCAGCGGTGTGGGCAGCGGCAGGATGTTTCCACGTATCATGTTCGTCTTCATAGTATTCATCGTCCTCGTATTCGTCCTCGTCCTCGTACTCTTCATCGTCTTCGTCGTCGTGCTGATCGTAAGAGTTGTGATGAGAGTTGGCGTATGCAGCATTGGCGTTGGCGGTCTGTCCGCGTTGACGGGCAGGGTCATTGGGGGGAACGCCCCACTCATCCGTCGCCGAGGCACCCCAAGTCGAGGTGGCAGGCACATCCCAGCCTCCAGGATCGGTAGCCCCCCACCCGTCGTTCGCAGCAGAACCCTGGCCTCCGGCAGTGTTCACCGCTCCCCAGCCATTGCTATTCCAAGGATTGCCGCCGACGGCTTTGTCGTTAACAGGTAAGGGGTTGGAATATTGAAGCATATTCACACGAGTCGGGGGGAGTATGAGTATTCAGGACGATATCTCTTCAAAAGCAGGGACGATGGTGATCACTCACCGCCCCATCCACCATCATCGTCGTCCTTCTTGTTCTTTTTCCTTCCCATCAAACCCATTGCGTCCGGCTAGCCGACAGATGCGGCAGATGCGGCAGATGCTATCGTCGAAAGACTATGGATCTAAGCATAGATGAGATCCAGGTGCTAGCCGTCACAGTCTACGCAATACACACCAACGCTAGGACAATTGCATGCGTGATGCGCCGTCATGGATCGTCGATCAAAGGCGCTGCCGACGCCAGGCGCGTACTGCCAGTGTGTGCTGTCGGCGTACTGGGAGCGCTGCTCTCTCATTCATGCATAAAATTTACCAGGCCACCTCCAAGTGCTGCACTTGAAGCTTGAAGAATACCAGGTATACTCCATGACTCACGCGCTTATAAAAAAGGAGATTTCGCCAAACAAGGGAATGTGTATCACGTGCGCGGCGACGCGATCGATCGCCCTATCGCCCTCGCGTGTTTGAATCACCGGTCAGCGGTATCTGGCAGTCTCGGGTCACTGGCATGTCGTTTCATGCATGGTCTTTGGGCGCCTATTCACCATTGTCCATATACGATCGCCTTTTGTTTTAGCACTTGCTCGACGATTTCGGACATGTCGCTGCCGCCGGACTTCGACTTGGGCTGGGACTATCGGGACATCAAGCCTACTCCCGAAGAACGAGGGCCGATCCCTGAGGACAAGTTCCCCCCTGGCGACCGTCAGCCGTGGGAGGAACGCTGGGTTGAGTTGCATCCGTTTCTCACATCGCTAGGCTATAAGGTCCGCCCACGCTACTGTCCCGACTGGATACCAAGCTGGGATGAGGGTGACGATCTTTCCAACGTTGAGGATGCCATAGTACTTCCTGTGAGTTTGTATTCTGCGTAAGCGCTCGATGCATCCTGAGTTATTGCGATACACAGAGCCCCTCGTGTCTCGATGGCATACGTATAAAAGACGACCAGCCCGTCGTCTTCAAACGGACAACCAAGGAGGAGGCTCAGCTAACCAAGCGTCTTTCTGATATGCGGGGTGCTCATAACCACACCGTCCCCGTCTTCGACATCTTACAGTTACCTGACAGCGAAGACTGGTTGATCATCATGGACCGCATCCGCCGTGCCGATGATCCACCCTTCGCAAAGGTAGGCGAGGTCTACCAGTTCGTCATGCAGGCTGTCGCTGTAAGTGGTCTCGACGTATGCAACTCTCATCAGTCAAATGAAGAGTATGATAATACCAGGGACTCAAATTCATGCATCGCTTGAACGTCGCGCATCGGTAGGCCATACTTTGCGGACCAAGATAAGTATTATCAAAACTCATGCGCCGAGTGTAGTAACATAACAATGTACAACATGCTCTTCAATGGACGGCGCATCATACCTTTCGAAAGTTGGCATTTCGTTCGCCCGTGGACCGTTGACGGCGCGCATGAGTTGAAAGAGGTGTACTTCCGATTCAAATCCGATCCCGTAATTTACTACTATTGTGACTTCCACACTGCTGTCTCCTTTCCGAGCAACTCAAAGCGAAGGCGTGTGCCTTGTTACAAGGGCCAACACCACATACCTCCCGAGGCGGAGGCCAACCTCGACAAGCCAATCGACCCATTCAAAGCGGACGTATGGCAACTGGGAGCTATGATGCGACAGAGTCTCCTCGATGTACGCTCCTCTGTAGCGGTCTGCGTAGCATCGGTACTCACTCCTCTCGACGATATCCTAGGTTTACACTGATATCGAGTGGCTCGCACCTTTCGCTGACATGTTATGCAATCCCGATCCCGACAAACGGCCTACTGCAACGAAGGCATATGACCGTATCGTCGAACTGGTTACGCAGTACAGCAAGCAGAAACTTCGCGACATCGACGTCGTAGGATACACAGGCTGTTACACGCGCGGCACAAGGGTGGGCGACGTCTTTACACCCAAGATCGAGCGTGTGCCACGACCACCCAAAAATATCTAAATGAAATGTTAAGAAGTGAAGAATGCAGTGCCATCACTGCAAGGCAACTCGCGCCAGCTTTGACGAGTGTTCGTGAACGTTGTGGTTAGCAGAGATATTTGCATAGAATAGACTGTATTTGTATCCAATCCCATAGGTGAACATTTGTACTGTGCACGCAATTTATATGGACGAGCTTTCAATGAAATCTACGACTTTGCCGAGCACATCTTGTGTCGAGTACTTGCCACCACAGTCAGGCGTTACAAAACCTGAGCGGATGGCTTGGGTGACCGCATTGTCAATACGGACCGCAGGCCTCTCATAGCCAAGGTGGCGGAGCATAAGTGCCGTAGAACGAATCGTGGCGAGAGGATTCGCGATGCCTTTGCCCTCGATATCAGGTGCGGAGCCGTGGACGCTGGATTTAAACATTAGAAAGCCTCTAACATATGCCTTAGCGTTTACTGACGGTTCACCCATGACGAAGCTGTCGCCCGCATTTACCGAGGGCACGAGGCCGAGCGATCCAACAAGTGCCGCAGCCGCATCGCTAAAAGGCGACGATAAGCGAGATTTCAATTTTCATTATGAGAAAGTCACTGACGAAAGAATGTCGCCATAAAGGTTGGGTGCCACGAGAACGTCATAGATTCTGCAGAAGCTTTGAGGAAAAACCTCACGCATTGCTTAATGAAATACATACTCAGGCTCGCGGAACAGCTTGTAGACAGCGCTATCCACAATTTGTTCCTCAATCCGCACACCGTCGTAGCGGCCAGCGGATTCGGGAAGCTGGGGAATGGAGCGAATGGTTTCACGGAAGAGGCCATCGGTCACAGAGAGCACATTGGACTTGTGTATGATAGTCAACTGCCTGCGCGGCCGTCCAAGAGCAAGTTCGAAAGCCATCTTCCCAATGCGCTTAGACGCGTATTCGGTGATGAGACGTGTCGCGCGTGCCTCACGTCCACGCTCGCCTATCATGAGGTTCTCGTCTTTGACATACTGGAAACGGAGGTTAAATATCGCTTTTTAGAGTGGCGCCACAGTGCTTTTTTTGGAGCACGATGGCTTGCAAGAGGACAGGCGTACCAGACATTCTGTATTTTCACGTACTACGATCAGGTCGACCTTACGCGCCGCGCTGTCGTTTGTAGCAACCTACGGTGAATCAGCAATGTGTATATAAAAGTGCATGTGTGCTGAACACTTACAGAGACAACTGGCCGAATGTTTGCATAGAGATCCAGTTCTTTGCGAAGTTGAACGATAGGGGACGAATATCCGACCACTTTTTTGGTAGGGGAACTTACAACAGACACTTCAGAATAAAAGGACGCGGGTCAAATAAAATGCATGAATTACCTAACAGCCCCAAAGATAGCACAGTCGCACTCCTCCCGCAGCGCCCTTGCGCGGTTACTTCTCACATACCAACCGAACCATATGTATGCCGTGCTTACTGGACTGTTTCTGCAGGTAGAGCAACTCCAACGCGCTGAAAGGTCTCAAACCCAGCGGCAAGTTCGATGAATTCGGGCTTTGGAATATCCTTTCCAAGCGCCTTTAGCACTTCGCGCGCTGCCTATATTTTATGGTGAATCCGCCGACTTGCGTTGTCAAAAACCACTTGCCGGCACGACTTCCTTCCCAATGCCATCGCCCGGAATGAGGCCGACCTTCAGCGACTGCCTGGCTACAGTCGCCATTGTACGAATGGGAACACGGAACATGGTGGCAGATAATGTCAATATTGGCGACTGGGGTCGAGAGAAGAATGTCCGATCTAAAAGTTTTGTGTGGATACGTGAGTCACCTTTAGCATCTTTGATCGGTGTATCGTTGATCATGTCGCGGTCACGAGGGTTGGGACGCGACTTGGCTCAGCCCTACACCGGGATACGTGCATCCACTGGAATTCCAGTGGAAAGTGCTCCCACTGGAATCCAGTGGCAATTTCACACGGAATCCAGTAGATTTCACACTGGGTTTCCAGTGGCTGTTGCCCTGTGGAAACCAGATGTCAAACCACTCGGAATCCAGTGGAACCACTGGCTTTCCACTGGATGAGTCAGTGGCACCGTGATATGGCTCTCGGCCACAAGTCTGCTCAAAGACTACATAGAACGGGCATAGTACTTATTACTGTTGGAATACGTCGCTTACACCATCACGTGGTCGTGGTGTGGATATCAGAAGCATGGTGCGGCTATCACTAGACTACATATATATAGACGCCACACCGCTACACGTTCCTTTCCTTAGTCCATGTAAACAAGCTGTGTTGTAACGCCTCTCAGGCAGTATAGATTCTCAACAGGTTATGGGCCTTTTCTGAATCCAACCCAGCTTTTCTTGTTTCTCGCTTTTTCTCTTCTTCTCGTGTTCTCGCTCGGTCTCGCAATGGCTCCTGGCACTCTCGAACCGCCACGAACACGCTCTACCACCTCGTCAACTAGTGGTCTTACCACTATGACCACACTGGCCAACAACGCCGGCACCCCGCTTGCGTCTGACGCGTCTCACCCGCGTGTAACGTATGTCCGTATCAACGACACTACTTTCAAGCACAATGACCTCTCTGAACAACACCGCAACTGGGACTCTTGGTCTCGTCAGATTAGCTATATCCTCGACATGAGTGGTTCCGCTGCTGACATCCTAGACGGCTCCCTCGCTCAACCTGATCGCGACTACGAACCCATCGCGCATTCCAACTGGCGTCAAATGGACCGCGCGATTCGCGCTCTATGCCTCAAACACATGTCTCTCGCTGAAATTTCTTTCGTCGAAGATGGTGCATTCCCAGCCTCCAGCCAAATGTGGGACGCCTTGCGTGCTCGCCATACAAAGCTCGGACCGATGATCCAAGTGCTCGACATGCGATCCATCCTTACCATGCGTTTCAGTCCTGAGCCGTCGTCTCTCTTATCTTACGCTGATGAAATCATCCGTCGCTCCGACACTTTCTTCAAGATGGGCATGCCCACCGCCGATATGTTCCGAGTCCTATTCCTTGTCAGCGCGCTCGAGAACCCTGTCTTCACCCAAGCGAAAGAGCGCATCATATGTGAAATTCAATCCAGTACCCTCGAAAAGCCTTACACCGCCGCAACTTTCATCACTGCACTTCGTGGCATCAAAACCTCGCTTGAATCCGGTCAGTTCTCCGAACCCCTTCTCGCCAACACTGCGCGCACCGCAACTGTAACCAATGTACGCCAATGCACGAACGTTCCCAACTGCAAGACTCCAAAGACTCACACTCTGCCTTATTGCACTGCACCCGGCGGCGGCATGGCTGGCAAATCAGTCTCCGAGGCTCAGGCTCAACGCCGTATTGACCGTGGATTACCTCCCTTGCCTGCGCGCGAGTCAACCAAAGCGGCGCAAAGTTCATCATCGTCTTCTAAAGCAAAAAAGGTTTTCCGTGACAAGACCGGACGCGCATATATTGTCGATTTAGACTCCATCACCGCAGTTACGGAAGACCCTGACGACTCTTCGGATAATCCCTCCAGCCTTCTTACCACCGTCCACTCTGATGAACTCTCCAGCGTACTCGCCGATATTGATCACAACGTACGCGGTAGCATGACCGACGCCGATCTGTCCGAATATGTATCTCTGAACACCGGTTTTGCACCTGAACTCGCTGCACTCCATTGCCTAGACTACACTGGTTCCCGCTCAGTTGACTGGAACAAGTTTCGTAAACCACTCACCCTGGAAGCCTTGTCGTCTGACCTTCAGCGTGCCATTGCACGCTCACACCGTACCTCGCCAATCTCGCTAGATCAGATGCCTTGGTATGCCGACTCGGCGTGCAGTATACACTTAACACCAGAACCATCTGACTTTGTCAGCCTCACCCCAATTGCACCGCTCCCTATCACCGGTTTCGGCGGTTCCTCCATTAAAGCACACGCCATCGGTCTCATTGTCGTCAAACCTTCCATTGGTGGTGCCATCCGCTTCGCGAATGCCCTTTACGTCCCTGAATCGACCGTCCGCCTCATGAGCGTTGCGCAACTTGTCAAAAGTGAAGGGTTCGACGTCCTCTTTAATGCGTCTGGCACACTAGCAATCTCCCTCCGTGGCCGTACCGTTGCCACAGGCTCCCTCGTCACCAAGAAGAATTTGTACCAACTCGATGTTTCCTGTTTCTGCCTCGAAAAACCGACGGATACTTCAGCGCTCAAAGCAAATGCAACCCAGATCTTGTCCACCGTCTTCAATCTTGACCCATCTGCTGCCCATGCCCTCCTCACTTCGTCACATCCCACGACGCTCGAAACTTGGCACCGCCGTCTCGGTCACGCCAACAACCAATCTGTTGTTGACCTGGCGCGCAAACAACATGCCACAGGTATGCACTTGAGCCTTGCGATCTCTCCGCGCCGCTGCACGCCTTGCTTACTGGGTAAGCAGACTAAGTCACCCATAAGTCGTCAACGCAGCGGTGCACGGAGTAATCGTAGACTGGCTTTAGTGTATGTAGATTTGTCCGGACCCTACTGTGTAACTGCCAATGGCAATCGTTACTTCATCAACTTGGTCGACGATTTTTCCAACCGACCTTGGGCATACGGCATCAAATCCAAGAACACTGCCCTTGATGTGCTCAAGGCGTGGACTCTGCGCGTTGAACGAGAAACAAATTCCCGTGTTGGGACTTTTCAGTTCGACAATGGCGAACTGAAGTCCTTAGCCTTAATTCAATGGTGTGAAGCTAACGGTTATAACTACAGGTTCACCGCACCGCATACCTCTCCTCACAATGGCCGCGTCGAGCGCATGCATCGCTCCACCATGAACAAGGCTCGCACCATGCGAATCGCTTGTGGTGCGCCCGACAACAGGTGGGATATCTTTGTCGAAACAGCCGCTTACCTACACACGCTGGCCCCGTCCCGGCCCATTGGTTGCACACCCTATGAGAAATGGCACAACCGAAAGCCCGACCTAAGTCATCTACGTGAAATCGGTTGCCACACCTTCGTACTCGTCCAAAACGTACACAACGTCAAAACCAACCCCCGTTCCGTCGAATGCATTCTCGTAGGATACACCCCCCACTCCAAATCCTACCGCTGCCTCTATAAACCAACAAACAAACTCATCGATTCCATCAATGTCCGATTTATTGAATCCCAGGACGATGTCGACATACCTTATAAACCCGGGTGCGTCTTGTCATCCGATACCATTTTAACCACCACAGATACTCCCACCGCCGCGTTGCTCCCACCAGCACCATCGACTCCCCCGGTACATCAACCCGCACCACCGTCACCGGCAGCAACTGTGCCTGCCACTACCACCAGCCTGGACCTCCCGTCCTGCAATCCCCCCCCACCTGCCGAATACAGTCGGCCTCGCCGAACAACTCACGCACCTGGCTGGCTCGCCCATGATGCCGGCGACAACACCGCTGGTCGCGTCGCACAAGCCACCGCCGAAGCAAAAGCCGCCGCTATTCGTGCCAAATCTGCGCGCTCCGCAGCCAAACAATCCCGTCGCACGGAAGTCATAAACAACCGGACTACCTCACCACCCACACAACCCATTGCTCACCATCGTGTGACTATTGAAGAAATCGATGACGAAGACTCCCCGTCTCCATCTTCACCCCTGGCACCACCTGGCACCACTTACGATGTCGACTTACCACCCACCGCCGGCGCGTTCACCACCGGTGGCCCCCCTGATGCGACCACGTTTGGGACGGCCTCCGATGAACCAACACTCAAAGAAGCTATGGCCAGCGACCACTGGCCCGATTGGCAAAAAGGCATGGCCGATGAAATGCAGAGTCTACGCGATATGGAGGTTTTCAAACTTATTCCCCGCACTGACGTTCCCGCAGGTCGCAAACTACTCAATGGTAAATGGGTATTTCGACTGAAGCGCGACCAAAACGGTACTCCCGTACGATACAAAGCCCGGTACGTTGTCCGGGGCTTCGAACAACAATTTGGTACCGATTTCACAAAAACGACCTCACCGACTGCACGCACTGAATCACTGCGAATCCTCGCCCATATCGCCGCTGCAAACAATTGGCCTTTACACCAAGTCGACGTCAAAACCACCTTCCTCTACGGCGCATTAGCAGACGACGAGGTTCAATTCATGGAGCCTCCTCAAGGCTCCAACACACCCCCAGGCTTTGTATGGCAGCTACAGCGCGGCCTCTACGGTCTCAAACAAGGCAGCCGCGTTTGGTACAAGACAATGCACCATGAAATGCTCGATATGGGCTTCACGCGGTTAGGTAGCGACACCTGCATCTACATTCGCAAAGACGCCAATGGCACCATCATCGCTGCCGTTCACGTTGACGATTTCCTCATCGCAGGCAGTGCCCTCGACCTAATTGACCGCTTCAAGGACGAAATGCGCAAGCGCTGGTGCATCTCCAACCTGGGCGAATCAAATTTCTGTGTTGGCCTCGCCATATCACGCGACCACGAAGCACACACTATCTCCCTCTCTCAAACGGCTCTCATTGATCGCATTATCACTGACTTCAAACAGCGCGACGCATGGCCGAAGAGCATTCCCATGGATCCCACATGCGTCAAGACTCTCCGACGCCCTTCACCAGATGCAACAGACCTTACACCTGCCGAACGTGCCGACCTCGCAAAGCTACCCTATCGGTCACTGATTGGCTCCCTTATGTACCTTGCAACAGGCACCCGCCCCGACATTTCCATGGCCGTGGCTCGACTCGCCCGTTATCTCGACTGCTACCGCCGCGAACATTGGAACGCTGGGATTCAAGTCGTTCAGTACCTCAAAGGCACCCGCAACCTGCGCCTCGTTCTCGGTAACGTCTCCAAACCCCAACTACTCGGTTGGTCCGACTCGTCATGGGCCGACTGCCTCGATTCCCGCAAATCAACCGGTGGCTACGCCTTCACCTTGGGTGGCGGTCTCGTCAGCTGGTCTTCCCGCAAACAGTCCCTGACCGCCTTGTCCTCTACAGACGCTGAGTATATTGCCCTCAGCGAAGCTTCTCGTGAGGCCTTGTGGATCCGTCAACTACTGACAGAACTTCAGATACCGCTTCAGTCTGCAACTTCAACACACAACACTTCTGCTTGCCCACCCGCCTGCACTGAGATCATGTGCGACAACAACGGTGCGCTTGTCCTCGCTGAAGAAGCCGCCTTCCATAGCCGTTCCAAACATATTGACATCAAACATCACTTCATTCGTGATCACATCGAATGCAACGACATTGCCGTCCGACGCGTCCGCTCCGTCGACATTCTCGCTGATGCCTTCACCAAACCGTTACCCCTCCCGTCGTTCTCGCGCTTCCGACTGATGATGGGACTGAAGTAGCGCGTTGTGCGCGAGGAGGAGGTTCTTACCTTCAGGAGGAGTCTCTTTGCCTTTTTTCTTTCCTTCCCTTTTTCTTCACGCACCACGCCAAACTTACACAGTCCGCGACGAGGAGGAGTGTTGGAATACGTCGCTTACACCATCACGTGGTCGTGGTGCGGATATCAGAAGCATGGTGCGGCTATCACTAGACTACGTATATATAGACGCCACACCGCTACACGTTCCTTTCCTCAGTCCATGTAAACAAGCTGTGTTGTAACGCCTCTCAGGCAGTATAGATTCTCAACAAAGAATTGCGGTATACTTATACTCGAGTGTCAGGCAATGTGGTTGGGTGTGGTCTTGCATTAAATAATATTAAGCAGACGCAACCCGCAATGAGATGTGTTATGAGTCAAGATGAGACGCGACAGAACGGAGCTCGAGCCGACACAAGCAAAACCTAGACTAGGGTTGCTCTGCGCCAGTGAAATGGGGGGTTTCCCGCAGCTTTTGTTCTGTTCAACGATGAAGATGGTCCGCCCGAACGACCCGAACGATATCAGTTCTGTACCTGATTTTCTCTTGTTTCCAGCAGTGGTCGAGAGCTTCTCGCCCTATGCCCATGACATCTTCCAGGTACCGCTCAAATCCGGTAATCTTCAGATTCTATGTAGCTCAACCTTTTCAAGCACCTGTCGCGAAGGAAGATTCTGAAGAAGCGAAGCGCGAAACACGTCTGGCGTATGCAATTACATAAGCAATGTTGTGGTGTGCTTGTTGTGGTGTGCTACCTATCCTTACCTATCTCGGCCTTACCTTCGTCACCATGAATGTTCTTCAGCGAGTATGCGGGAGATCTGGAACGCGTGCAGACAATTGTCGGCCAATAATGCTCCTTCAAGGTCTCATCTTGTAAGTTCTAGCCTGTCCTGTCCTGTGAAACCGTCGAGCATAAAGACCGCCGTTCCCGCCCGCTGACGGTGCACCGCTTGCCTAAGATGGCTAAATGCTGGGTGGTCGCATCTTGCTAAACCAACCACTTTTTTTTTTTTTTTTTTTTTTTTTCTACGCCTCGCGAGTGTAGAGGGGGGGCGCGCCAAGGGACGGACAGACGGCTTGTATGCCGAATATGTATGTATATAAAAGATTAAGGGAAAGTAGTTGATTTTTAAAGACAAACGAGAGTATAAAACGCGACGCGATCGTCCTCCTCCTTTTCATCGCTACATACAGTAAGCCTTATATACTGCCTGCTACGTCCTTTTCCCTCTAGTGCCGTGTAGTTCAGACCTTTGAAGTACGCACGTATGCTGCTGCGCCATAGTCCTTCGACTGTCGCTCTACGTCACGACTGTCTGAATGTAGGACGAAACAACAAATAAAATTCGACGCATCTTCGAAGTCCAGATGCACGCGAGACAACGCGCTATGTCACCTGACCGCGCTATGAGTGCGCGCTCTTGCCTCATGTGGGATACCCCGCGCGCTCTTGAGTTTCGAGTCCAGTCCAGACGCCCTTTTGAGTGCCAACGGGCGACGTCGTAGTCACATAGCTATAGACAGCTGTGGACGTTGTCGTGACGCGTGCGCTACTACGCCTTATACCTCACGCAATGAGGCCCAGCCGCGACACGGCGCATTATGCGCGATCACGTGGTCCGACGCGTGCATGGTTGTAAGTAAGGTCGCCGCGCTACAGACTGTAGGTGGAGACGTACCCAAAAAGCTAAAATTTAGCGTTTTCCCGGCCATAGACTTCCTGTGCGCCTCAACGTAGAGGAATTGCTATTAAGAAAATGATAGTGGCGCTGAACAGCTTCCACGAGCTGCTCCGTAGTTTTGGTACGACCAACCAAAACCGCTGCCTCTTGGAGCGTGTTGATGAACATCTTATATACAGGTGGGATACCTTTCAGAAACGTCGTGCGGTATTTGTCCTCGCTGACCACGCCACCCATATTTTCAATAGATTCTTTGCCCTTTGTGAGTTCTTCACAGAACTTGTCAACATTGCCACGTGTAGCACAGCGGCGTTGCATCCACTCGCCCTTGGCCTGGGCGATCATGACTTCGTTCTTGTTCTGGACTGTGGCAACGAGCTTTTGCCACATGTCGAGGACGCAAGTAGAACCACGCAACACCTTGCGTAACATATCGTCTTCGAGGACACCAGCCAAGTGGGAGCGAGCTTGGCTTTCTAGACGAGTGTATGCCTCGTAAGCAGCAAGATCAGTGGCATACGTGGTGGATCCAGAGTCAGTGGGTCGCATCGGCGGCTCAAACGTCTGATTGAAGAGGTGCGCATAGCCTGCGCCACCAATTGCGATGGTCCAGCGGGTCAAGAAGTCATCCCAATTACAGGCATCGGACTGACACATGGGTACCTTGGCAAAGTAATCAGCACATTGCACGGAGCTGATGGTTGATGTAGTTGGTGCAGATGACGGCACAGGGCTAACAAAAGTGGTGGATGCAGTAGTGCGAGGGACAGGGCCGGTTGACACAGAATTGGCCAGAGGAGCAGCAAGGGTAGTAGGATTTGGAGTAGGATTGCAAGAAGCAGGCATGGTGAGTTGAACTAATCAATTGTTCTGAGATGATGCAGGTTTACGCAGAGGGCAATTCAGGGCCCATAACCTGAAGAGCGGATACACAATCGCACGGGGATCTAGAGTATGTAAGTACAGTGTCTCAGCGATTATCCACGGAGGAGAATCGTCTGAACTGGTATTTACCTAGAGTACGTAAGTACAGTGTCTGGTAAATATACAGTAAGCAATAGTAAATTGAGTACGAGAGGAGCTGCTCACCTCAGCGATTATCCACGGAGGAGAATCGTCTGAGGGAGCGTAATTGCGTGGCACGACATATATAAGGTACGGCGATGAGCCCGTGAGCGGGTAAACAGATAGACCATGACTGTTAAGTCCGGGTGCACTGGGAGCTGGGAGTCGGGAGGACGACCAGGTGAGGCGAACCTGGTACTGTCAAGTAGGACCGTCACGGGCTTGGCGAGGCTATTCGGCAACGCCCACTAGTTATCGACCAGGTGGTTACCCATGTATTTCGTAGGGAGAACGGGAGATAGTGTGCCGGGGGAAGAGGTTCTGGACAACGTAGCGGATGGGAGTGACTTAGCGTTAGAGAGTTCAAGTCCTCCTAGGTCGTGGAGAGCAGGGAGCTCGACAAGGGAGGACCTAACGAATGGCGGAAACCCCGGAGGCTTAAGTCATTTCTCGAGTGAAGGGAAAAGCTATGATATTGGTGGTTAATGAGATATCAAGCTGAGCTCTACAATAATGTTACAAGTATATATATATATATATCGGAAATTGGGTGCATCGGGAGACGTGGGAATCGAGTGGGAGTCGGGTGGATAGATACTGCACTAATTACTACGGGGCTGTAAGTGGGTTGTTACTGGTAACTACAGATGTAGGTTCTCGCAGTATTGTGGAGTGTAGTAAGGGCGATGGATGGTAAGGCGAAGGACGGGGGTTGATGCACCGGAAAGGAGTAGGGAGCGGGAGCGGGAGATCGGGAGAAATCGGGTGGAACTGTGAAAAGGAAACGGCTCATAACAGTACCTCCCTCTTAAGGCTGAGCCCTCGAAGCCGTAAGTACCATCTTACGGTAGTAATAGATGGTTGTGGAGCCGATGGACGGTCTGTGCATGGGAGAAGGGTATTTATACTTTAGTTTTTGCGACCGGGAGGTATCCAGTCAACAATGTCGGAAAGTACTTATCTGGCCAACGGATTTCGTACTCTAGTTCTCCATCTATCTTGACAGGTGGGGGCGGAGATTGGGTGCATCCCGGTGAGGCGCACAGGAAGTCGATGGCCGGGAAAACGCTAAATTTTAGCTTTTTGGGTACGTCTCCACCCATAGTCTGTAGCGCGGTGACCTTACTTACAAGCATGCACGCATTGGACCACGTGATCGTGTATAATGTGCCGTGCCACGACTGGGCCTCGTTGTGTGAGGTATAAGGCGTAGTAGCGCACGCGTTACAACAACGTCCACAGTTGTCTTCAGCTATGTGATTACGACGCCACCCATTGACACTCGAAAGGGTGTCTGGGCTGGACTCGAGACTCAAGAGCATGCGGGGTATCCCACATGAGGCAAGAGCGCGCACTCATAGCGCAGTCAGGTGACATAGCGTGTTGTCTCGCGCGCGTCTGGACTTTGAAGATGCGTCGAATTTTATTTGATGTTTCGTCCTACATTTAGACAGTCGTGACGTAGAGCGACAATCGAAGGACTATGGCGCAGCAGCATACATACGTGCTTCAAGGGTCTGAACTACACGGCACCAGATGGTGAAGGACATAGCGGGCGGTATATAAGACTTACTGTATGTAGCAATAGGGGGGGGACGACCGCGTCGCATTTTATACTTTCGTTTGTCTTTCAAAAACAACAACTACTTTCTCTTTATTTTTCTATCTATCTAATCAGCGTTTAAGTCGTCTGTTCGTCCCTAGGCGTGCCCCCTCTGTACTCGCGAGGTTTAGTAGGAGGTGTTGGTTGGTTTTCCCCCAGGGGTTTCCCGTCAAGGCGCTCTCCTAGACCCTCAACTTTTGGAGCCCACTGCGAGGGGGTAGTTTGCCCTGGCTGGCGAACAGCGGACTTTGCGGCCGAACCCAGTGCAAACTGCAGCGGCACAGGAAGAACAACGCGCGCGTCAAGAGCTAAGTGAAGCATTTTTTTTTTTTTTTTTTTTTTTTTTACATGCTCCAAGTTATTGTGAGCCTCCTATCTATGTATTGTCTATACGCGTAGCGAAGTGGAGTCATGGCTGCGCCGGGATGCGGGACCTCAAGTTGCTACCCCGGGCTACCACTTTTTAGTGGGGTGTAACTGTCTGTTTAAACCGTCAACTTTCACCGTGGTAATTGACGTGGTCCTTGCTGTCTTTCGTCCACACCAACCAAATCGTTCTACGCTGGTGGGTCGTAAATCGGTAGAATCCGTTCGCCACGTGGCAGTCGCCCGCCCTTGCCGCCAGAAATACGAGCTGCCAAAGTGTCCTGTCCGTACGATCTTGAATGTTCTACTCTGGAACTTCCTCGTAATAACCGGCTGTTAACAGACGTGCGCAAGGTCTAGAGGGCGTATGAGCGACTTCTTGTAAGTACCACTGCTTCCATTCCGGCTCTATCCATTCCTATCCATCGTGTGGTGTTGTTCGTGTGGTGTTGTAACGAATACATTAACGTATGCGGTCTGCACAAAGCGCGAAGCGAAGAAGTCTTAGAAGGAAGCGCTGTCCACGAACTTTTCCAACTCGATGTATCTTAGACTTCTAACGGTCTAAACTCGCCATGGACCTTCTACAGTACCCGTATCCCGCTCTTCGAGAGCTGGTGACGACCTTTGTTCTCTTTTAGTCCATGTCTTGACTATAGCAAGCCCAGCAAGCCCGCCTGGTAGAAGTAGCAAGTGTTGCTGGCCTTGTCTTGTTTTCGACGCCCTTTGGGGGGTAAAGTGACCGCGTCTCGTTGGGAAGTATAGATTGTTAACATTTAGCCTTACAGGGTGCATTTCTTGTTCGGGGACGGCGCGCCATTATTCTTCATTAAGCTTTATTCCTCCAGTGGTAAGGTATGCGACATTTGATCTCCACACCCCTTATGTAAGCTTCGATCACTTCCCATCACGACTGCATCTCCTCCAGCATTTTTTTCTCTACAGGAAAATTGTTTTACAGAAACATAGATATTGAGTCCACAATGTGTTCCATTAGAAAATCTAGAAGAAATTCCTTGAAATGACTGAGTAGTTGCCAAATTAAGTTTTTTACCAGAAATGCACTGTACTTGCAATCTCGACCCATTTGCGAGCATTTTATTTTCCGGAAGGTCAAAAATTTGCAGTCACGTGGCATCACGTGGCATCACCTGATGTGCTATATATGGTACTCATCCCATTTAGGAGGAGCAAGAGTAATGTGGACAGAAGCTGTACAAACCCTTTATAGGGAGTACAGCAACTGGTAATAGTTAATAGAGAGTGGTATATGAGCCTATACAAACCCAGCATAATTTACAACAAAATGCTGAAGACATACAGAGGTTGATCTCATGAATCATGATTCATGTTGCTCATGAGCCAGCATCAGACATGCCAGATTCCATTGCTGACAGTGGCCTGGAGGATGATGCAACAGTGAAGCACCTGTGCTAAAGGATATTGAGCAGGTTTTTTCTCTGGATTCAGACAAAGATGACCATTATTGATCCCGTCCTGCTGATCACTGATCTGACTCCGTACTTACATCACAGACTCTCGGACCCTGATCTTTGCTAAGCCAACACCATCCGCTGCAGACCTACTCTGTTCATCACTATATATGCCATGTAATGATCACTGGTAGCCCTCAACTATAGCTTGTCATCTCCTGTTGACCCCATTCGGGCTGCCCATCACATAATTGAGGAGTACCATGGTAATTGATGAACTTGTCCGGCGCAAATTGGCACGGAAGCAATTTGTTCCGATCAAACCGATCGCTTACATAAGGGGTGTGGAGATCAAATGTCGCATACCTTAGGTCTTGTGCTCTTGGTTATCCACGCCGGGACTAACCCTTACGCCGGCAGTCGGAAGGGACTGCAAGTCTCGAGTCTCGGCAGAGGTTGCCATCCGAGGGTTTTAGCCGTATGCGTGGTTTCATAAGGGTTCATCTCTCAACCCTCTTCAGCGTTCACTGTTCGAACGCGTCCATGTACCTCTTGCAGAAAAATGCTTAGAGCTAGACACCACGCAGCTCGCACTCGAGTACCTCTGATGGGTAGCAAGACGGAAGGTACGGAGGCGGGCGCGCCCCATTCTTCTGGAAGAAGCACTGTAGTTTAAACTTCTTTACTATCATCTGTAACAGCTGCTCGACCCCATAGTATCCCTCCTCCTCCCACCTGTCAAGTCGCTCTGTTAGGTACAGCAGAAGGCTCTTCAACTACTTGAACCTGTCTATCAGTTGCGCTAGTATGTCGCTGCACATGTTTCGTAGGAGCAGCTACAACCATATTCTGCCTAAGAATAGAAATCTGTGCAGGCCTTCCGATTTTAGCATCCGGTCGAGCAGTATGCCTGTCGGCAAGACTCGCAACAGGTACTCTCATCTCAGTTACCTGCGCGCGCGTTGTCCTATCCACCGCGGCAATTGTCCCTCCCGCACTGGTTGTCCTGTGGACCGTAGTCTCACCTGCCGCCGCGCTAGCAAGTACCCTACTCTCTTCAACCCCTGCCCTGTCGGCAAGCCATATCACAGGTTGACCTACGTTAACAATCTCTGCCCAGGTCGAGCGGCCACGCTACGCACACCCTTCAGTTGGTAGCGAATGTTCGCAGCACTTTTACCTTCTCTCTGTCCTCTTGCCTTTTCTTCCTGCCGCTCGTGCTTCTTACTTTATCCGCTGCTACAAGCCCTACCTCGCTCACTGCAACTTATAAACTCCGGAAGGAGCTGGGAGAGCGGAAGACATGGAGAAGGCTGAGGCTTCGGATCTGGACGTGGGGGTCTTCATACTTCGTTTAACTAAAAGCGGTAAGTTCCGTGGCTGTAAGCTCCGCGCGCAGAACTCTGCCCAGCGGTCCCTAGGTGTCGTTCGTGTCAATACATTGCGTCTGTTAGTGAGTTTAGTGCCTACTCAGTACGGACCAGGTTTTTTTTTTTTTTTTTTTTTTTTTACTCAAGAGCATGCGGGGTATCCCACATGAGGCAAGAGCGCGCACTCATAGCGCAGTCAGGTGACATAGCGTGTTGTCTCGCGCGCGTCTGGACTTTGAAGATGCGTCGAATTTTATTTGATGTTTCGTCCTACATTTAGACAGTCGTGACGTAGAGCGACAGTCGAAGGACTATGGCGCAGCAGCATACATACGTGCTTCAAGGGTCTGAACTACACGGCACCAGATGGTGAAGGACATAGCGGGCGGTATATAAGACTTACTGTATGTAGCAATAGAGGGGGGGACGACTGCGTCGCATTTTATACTTTTGTTTGTCTTTCAAAAACAACAACTACTTTCTCTTTATTTTCTATCTATCTAATCAGCGTTTAAGTCGTCTGTTCGTCCCTAGGCGTGCCCCCTCTGTACTCGCGAGGTTTAGTAGGAGGTGTTGGTTGGTTTTCCCCCAGGGGTTTCCCGTCAAGGCGCTCTCCTAGACCCTCAACTTTTGGAGCCCACTGCGAGGGGGTAGTTTGCCCTGGCTGGCGAACAGCGGACTTTGCGGCCGAACCCAGTGCAAACTGCAGCGGCACAGGAAGAACAACGCGCGCGTCAAGAGCTAAGTGAAGCAGTATCAGAGGTAGAACTCTTGTTCGACACTTCGTTTTTCCAGAGCGTATCAGAAGCCGGTACAGCACACAAAAACCTAGACAATTTCAGCTTCGAGTTACCAATATCCGGTTCACGGCCGTTCTTCGATACATCAAGTGCAGAAGTATCAGCGTCGTTTCATATAGCGCGTACATGATCGCGCTCCGCATCTCCAACAGCAGAGGATTCACATAGTTCCACATCGCCGCGTGAGTCGTCATCGCCACCTCCTCGTTCATCAGAAGGTTCTGTCGCAGAGTTATTACAGCAATTAGTTATTGAGCCAGCGATAATGACACATCAACCGAGAGGCGGGGCGCCCGGTAATCCGACTGGCCAACACCAGAACGCGCCTATAGCGTCAGCGGCGCCACAAATGCTGCCGCGAGGAGGCCGCGTCGCGCCACAGTTTGTGGCAGCAGAATCGACTACGCCATTGGCGTTTGAACGATATTGGCGCGATTTGGAACAACACTTTGATAATGTCGGCATCATGGATTTACGACAAAAGAAACAATGGGCAGTACATTACCCAGATGTGCAGACAGCGACTATTATGAAAGGTGTGCCCACGTATGCAGACGACGGCGTCGATTGGGAAGCTTACAAAAAGGTCATCGAGAAGTTATACGTAGGCGATACGGAAAGTCGCCAGTGGATGGTAAACAATCTTAGCCATCTGTGCGGCGAAGCGACGCGCAATCCGTTCCAGACATTGCACGACTTCCGCGCGTTCAAGCGCTTGTTTACAGTGCTGTTCAATTATCTCTTGGGTCAGACAAAAATTTCTGACACAGAGGCATCACGCATGTTATTCGCAACGTTGGATGCTCGCATTATCAACGCCGTTGCGAGTCGTTTGGCAATCGTTAAGTCGGATCATTTTCCGAGCGACCCTTACCCGCTGGAAGATCTTCAGAACGCTATCGAGTGGGTACTAACGGGGACGGCAACAAATTTGGCTTTGATAGCGCCAGCCGCGGCGCCAACGTTGAACGTCATGCTGACCTTTCCTTATGGACAGCGCACTATGCCATCGCCATCAGTAGACCCTAAGCGCGAGGACCTGTCAGAGGTGCTCGAACGCGCGCTGGCTCAATACGTGGCGAAGCAAGCACCAGTTAACGACATAGCACATAACCTACCTTTGCTTTTGGCAACGCTTCAAGCCCATGCTATGCCGCAAATTCCTATGGCAGGATTGCCTAACCAGCAAGCGCTCATTGCGTCGTTGCTCGGCGCTGCGCAAGCGCCCCAGATTCCAGTAGCGAATCCGTATATCCAGCGTCAAACCAATGGCAGGCCCAATCAGCCCCCAGCGCGAAATGGTAATTGCAATTACTGTGGCGGTTATGGACACTATATCAGCGACTGCCCAGAGGTGGAGGTGGATATGCACGCCGGTATGTGTCGACGCAATCATTTTCATCACATTGTTTTGCCGTCAGGCGCGCACCTGCCTAGGTATATTCAGGGCAACACTATGCGCGATTGAATTCGCGAATATCACCGCCAGAACCCAAATCAACGCCCAGACGCGATGGAGCCTGATCGTCAGCCCAATCCCGCAGTCGACGCGGCACCGCCGCAAGCGCAAGGCTTCATCCTTGCAGTCGCGCCAACCGATATATGTTCTGCAACGATAACGGAGTGCGAAGAGGACGATCAGAACTTCCAGGTAATGTTAGATGAGTTGTCGGAAGTCCAGTCGCAGAATGTGCAAGTGAAGCCGATCGATGAGGTCAAGGGTGAGGGCACGTCAAATCCAGCTAAGTCCCCACGTCCGCACGTCAGATTCATGGATCACATTGAACTACCAGCGCGCCCATCGAAAGGCAAGGAACGAGCGCGTTCGCTAAGCCCAAGACGACCAGCGACACCATCTAAAGCAGTCAAAATTCTCAAGTGCCCTGTGTCAAAGCCTACGACGAGCGAGCCCGTACCAGTAGCTCCACTCGTGTCGAAGCCAACGGACCAAGCTAAGTTGTCCGAAGCTTCTACGAAGCCTACGTGGATTAATCCGTATCATGTTACGCCTGTGCCACTGGCGCCACCAGCACGCGCACCAGTTCCTGCGTATCGTAACACAGCGCCAATCGAGGACGACAACGCAGCGCGCACTATCTACGAAGCGATTCTAGACGGTGAAACAATCATCAAGAATAAGCATTTGCTTTCGATTGCGCCAGAAGTTCGGCGCCAGATACGTGATGCCACGACAGTGCACCGCGTGGTAGCACAGCCTCTCGAGGTCACTCAGCCAACTGTTAGTGCCGCGAAGCTGCCTGCCAAAGCTGTAGCAACAGACCCGATAGTGAGCTACTACCAAGGCCAGCCTAGCAGCGCCCCACCACCAGTCATCAAGGGTGCCGCGTCATCCGCGCTGCGCACCGTGATGCCGTTGGTCAACAGTGTCGAAGAGGTAGAAAGCGTGCTAGACAGTGGGTGTCAGATCGTAGCAATGTCCAAGAACTGCGCTAGCAATCTAGGAATCGCATGGAACCCCGACGAATGTGTGAACCTCCAGTCAGCAAACGGCGTCGAGGACAAGACGCTTGGATTGGCGCGCGACGTACCGTTTCAGTTCTACGACATGACGATTTATCTCCAATGTCACATCGTCGACACGCCAGCCT
>KN882044.1:0-18167 GCA_000934395.1 Fistulina hepatica ATCC 64428 | reverse complement strand
CTCATTTACAGGTGTTGTTCTGCTCGCTATCGAGCCTCGACTGAGCCTGCCATTCGCTCACACGAATTCTAGCACTCTGTCAGATCGGATACCTCTTTATTGCATATCCCGAGCGTGTTCCTGCTCCGGTACTTACTTATACCTAGTGCTCTATTGCCCGCCGCCTTGATAATACCACTGGCATTGACACTCCCTGACATCGGTCGTACAGATGTTCAACTTCCACCTCACTTTCTATATGCCGTAAACACTGCGGCATGATTATCCAGCTATGTTCTTATAGCATACTTGTGTCGCAACGACACGAGAAGTATATCTTCCAACTGCAAAATCGACCATCCGCCCGCACAGCGAAACAGACTGTAAAATGGTTTTCACGAGTATTTACACAGTGCTCTCTTCCATCAACCTCTCCTTCGCTACCATGCCTTACCTTTATCTCGTAACCGTACCAGCCGCAATCGTGTTCATTTATGCTGCCTTGTACCTCTATCGCGATCTCTCCTCAGGCCTCCGAGATCTGCATGGGCCGAACAACAGCAACTGGCTCCTCGGGCATCTGCCTAAAATGTTTCGCACTGTAAGCACGACCTCAAAGCTCTGTCAAAGCCTACGTCATCGATCTGCTCAAGGATCCTACGTGGACGGAAACTTCATCTCGGTGGATGCAGCAATATGGGCCAACCTTTAAGTATCACTCTGTGTTTGGGGTGCGACTATCTCATCATCTGAACATTTTCGTCGGTGCTAACATCTAAATTGTAGCAGCAACAGCTTTTTACCGCTGATGCCAAAGCTATCCGTCACATCTTGAACAACGATCACATATATAGAAAGCCGGAATCCGCACGATACGTACTATTGCAAGTCTTTGGACGAGGTTTGGAGCTCTGCGTCGCACATTTTTTACTATTTTTTTGATACCTGCCGTAGGTCTTCCTGTGGCAGAAGGGGACGAGCACAAAACCCAGAGACGTGTTCTCGTGCGTCATGTCTGTCAGTACGAAATTGTATCCTCTCACAACAGGTCTCCGATCAGAATCCCGCGTTTGGTCCTTCGGCGATTCGTGGACAGACAAAGATTTTTGCGGAATACGCGTTGAAAGTACGTCTATTGATTTTATTTTTTTAGAAACGTGATGTGACTTTGAGGTTCTCGTTGATAGCTTCGTGACACTTGGTTGGACGAATTATCTAGAACCGGCGCCGACAGCATCGAGGTCGACGTGGTGTCTTGGTTCGGGCGTCTGACGCTCGATGTTATCGGTACAGCAGGTATGTGCCTTAGGTCATGTGCAGTTTATCCCTCAAGAAACTTTTGAAGGATTCAACTACGAGTTCAATGCACTCAAAGGGGACGTAAGCGAATTAAAGGAGGCATACTCGACTATGTTCAAATTGTGGCCGGCATATCGCCTCCGTGCTTTTATCCCTGCTTTTCGAATTCTCGTGAGCCCGTTTGACTTCACCTTCATCTGCTGTTAGCCTCTTTACTGATTCCAATAAAGCCCATGAAAGAAAGCGCAGAGTTTGTTTCAGCGCGAGAAACTCTGAACCACTTAGGCAGACAATTCCTCCACGATGCCCAGGTATCTGCATCTCGGCAGGGGGAAACAGAAGAGAAGACGGGAAAGGCCCGAGACCTCCTCTCATTGCTGGTGCGCGCGAACACAACGTCGGATATCCACGCGTCGATGCGAATGTCTGATGCAGACGTGATCTCTCGTGCGTGGTATCAGTCATATTGTTGACGTGTCTTATTTTTCGATATTCTTAGAGGTTCCCACATTCATCCTGGCAGCTCATGAAACCACAAGGTCCGTAGCGCGTGAGTTGACTAACCATATGCTCAGTTCTTTTTTAACAGCATTGGAATCACCTGGACGCTCTTCGCGCTGACCCAACATCTCGAGGTGCAGGGAAAGCTGCGAGATGAGCTGGTCAACGTGAAAACGGACAGTCCGACCATGGACGAACTGAATGCGTTGCCTTATCTCGATCGGGTCGTCCGGGAATCTCTGCGCATGTACTCACCCGTGTCCAACACAGTTCGTGTTGCGAGAACGTAATGGAATGTAGTGGAAGGTACGACACCATTCCGTTGCCTCCAAGTAGGTAGATCATTCTAGTATTTACTCTGTAGTATTAATACAGCTCGTAGCGCAGCTCTAATTGAATAAGCCTTACTACTCTAACTTGTCCTCACTGTCCGTGCTCTAACAGTTCGCATGGCTGATGTAGACGACGTAATTCCACTAAGCCGCCCTATCGTTGACAAACGTGGCGTTCAGCGTCGTGAGATCAGGTACGATGCGAGGTCTTCTTCCGGGCGGTTTGTGTGACGGAAAAATGGCAGAATCAAACGTGGCTTGAATATCCAGATACCCATTCAGACCATGAACAAGGATCCCGATATGTGGGGAGATGATGCAAAGGAATTTAGGTTTGTCATATTAGTTCTATGGTTTTGTCACATGATCCCTCATATACCGCCACTGCTGGCAACAGGCCAGATCGCTGGCTAGTGCCGCAGGAGGGAACCAAGACGATACCAGGAGTATGGGGCAACCAGATGACGTTCTCGGGCGGGCCCCATTCGTACATCGGCTATCGATTTGCACTCACGGAGTAAGTGACATGTAGTAGCTTCTACTGGCTATCATGCTGACAATATTCCAGGATGAAAATCGCGCTGTTTGTGCTATTGCGCGCCTTCAACTTCGAGACAACCTTGCGGGAAGAAGACTTGATGAAGAAAGACGCGATGACTCAACAACCTGTTCTGAGGAGTGCGCCGCAGAGTGGCAGTCAGCTTCCCCTGACTATACGGCCCATCGTTCGTTGATAACATGCCTAAGCTTGTATAAATTGCTATGCAATAAGTATCGTATGTAGGTCCAGTACCACTTGGGGCGAGGTAGGCCTTTCATTTCATCATCAACGGCAGTCAATGAGTATTTATTCTGATGGCTTTATATAGTACATCTTGCTTTTTTGCAGCATTTACGGGAGTGTAGGGGACTGTAGGATCCCGCTTCGTTTATTGGGCTCTCGTCCGCGACGTATCCGGTGTGGAGGGTCAACGTCACGCTTGATCCGTCCAGATATTTCGG
Organism: Fistulina hepatica ATCC 64428; assembly: GCA_000934395.1. Taxonomy (NCBI): domain Eukaryota; kingdom Fungi; phylum Basidiomycota; class Agaricomycetes; order Agaricales; family Fistulinaceae; genus Fistulina; species Fistulina hepatica. The sequence continues at coordinate 15,054 of KN882044.1, read as the reverse complement.
GTACAAGTTCATTCGAAGAGAGGCAATACGGTGGCATCGTGTGGGAATCCGACCCTAATCGTGTCGCCACTACGCCAGTGTCCGGATACCTTGACATCATCGCCGAATGGCGCTGAACATCGTTTCACGGCTTTCTTTTTTGTCTCTCACGTTCTTCGTCTGAACTTCAGAGAGTTCCTCTGGGTGGTTGTTCTGCATCTCAAAATGACCCGAACATTTCATGTATCCTTTTTCCATGTCCTTACGTCGAGGTTGCGGGTTGTAAGAACATAAAACCTTCCTCGGATTTGGCACGTTTCTCTCGCACAGTGTGGGCGAATACTAGATATCTTTAAACTATCATTTTCATAGTATCTCTTATCACGGGGTTTTTCGCTTGATGGTTTTATTTTTCATGGTTTAGGTTACGTTGTGTTCGTGGCTGGACGTTATGTAATCGGATAGTAGAGACCAAACTTGAGCTTGATTTGTGCAGTTTGATTACGTGTTTGATGAGTAGCATGGAGGGTTTGTTGTTTGTGTTGAAATGGCTTGAAATGGTGGCGAAGGTGATTCGCATTTTACTGTCAGCAGCAATGACGTAGTTTTTTGGTCAATATATTGATTTCGCTCATGATCGATTGATCTCGGCAGGCGCTGCCGCCCCAAACAGTTAGGAAAGTCATACATCAGTAGCTACCTTGTTTCTACTTGTCGCAATTGGCAAGATCATCCATACACTTGAGCTTCCCGATTGCGAGCTTGGTTTTGTGTTTTCCTGTGCTAGATGCTCCTTCTGTTCCCCTCGCAGCATCGCTATCCTAAGTCTTTCTTTCTTTCTTTCTTTCTTTCTTTCTTGTGGTGCGTTAGTGAAGTACAGCAGTGGCTAAAGGCCACTCTGTGCTCCCGCATCGGGAAGAACAGTAATCGCTGAGGGATTTAAACCTCGCGGGTAGCGCTCCCCCCAGGGAAATGCATTTCTGCACATCCTATGGGCGGATAGTGTGGGGCTCGTGCGTTTGGGACCGTAAAGAGAATACCTAGCCGTTAGTTTTCCAAAATTGAACATACCTTATTTACCATACTACATAATTCACCTATTTCTCCCTCGAGGTCTCCTGTTGAACACTATACCCACTAAAACCCTGGGGCCCGTTATCCAGTCTGCCGGCAGTTGGTTTTCACTTAAGAGAGTTCCATTCCACGTGCGTAGCACTATACTTTTGGGTATAGCGCATCTACCATACTTACGCCGGTTAGTCATCAGCCTATCTATAGCTAATCTGCTGTTGATTGCCGCTATCCATCGGCTCCTTATTTCTTCTGCTGTCTGCCATTTTTCTTCCTGGTCTTCTCCTGCGATTCTCCGTTCGCATCTCAGCTTCCAGATTAGGAACGCTGACTCTGTTATCAGGATTTTATATAGTCTCGCCATACCCTTGCACAGGTCTCCCTTTTCGGTCCTCGGGGACGCAAGGCACGCTGCTATTACCTTTCCCTTCGATATCCCTGGCCATTGACAGGCTTTCATTTGGCAGATCTCCTTGGCCATTTCCCAGACTTCTTTCTGCCCCGGGATTTGACACCGCGTCAGAATGTGTTCTATTGTTTCTTCACAGTTACACTTCGGACATTTACCCCAGAGTTCGAAACCTGGTATGTTGTCCCAGTAGTCTCCCACTTTGTATGCATCATGGGTGATTTTCCACAAAAAAGTTTGTATGTTTCTCGTCACGTCTTGATCTCTTATCGAGTTCCAGATTCTCTCATCTGTTGGGAGCTCATTCCCCAGGTCCGACGCTGCCTCGCGCACTTCTACCAATATAGCCTTTGTCTTCTCGCGTTCTTGTGGGCCCTGACGTTCTTTTATTGCTCGGTAGGCGTTGTTCATTGTTATTTCTGAGAGCTGGGCCCCGGTTCTGATAAACTTTGCAGGGAGATCAAAGACGGTGTCATCTTCTCTATTTTTTTCTGCGCCGTTTTTTGCTAGCTGGTCCGCGCCTTCATTGCCTTCTTCACCGGCATGCCCTTTAACCCATTGCAGGTATGTTCTAGCTGTTCGTGCCCTAAGGAGGATGACTAACATCTGGAAAAGGGCTTTGTTCTTTGTCCCAATCCAACCTGTCTTTTCTCTTTTGTCGAGGTATATTGTAACATTGTTTAACACATATTTCGAATCAGTTTTTATCAATATATTCACGCTTCGCGGCACATTTTTTACCGCCCACAGGGCTGCATATACCTCTGCTGTCTGGTTGTCTTGAGTATATTCTTTTGGGACGCGTAAGGCAGCATTTCTTGGGTCTTCATGTCCGAACCAGATACCCGCCCTGGCTCTTGCGTTTGTCTGCCCGTTCTTGATACAAGATCCATCCGTATAAATTGTCATAAGGTCATCGCCACTCCTTTGCACTTCTCTTTTCCTCATTGCTGGCTTCTCCGACGTATTTATGTCTTCTCTAAACACTCGAAAAACATTTTTTAACTGCCCATCCGATTTCATTTGTGGATTGAATATTATTGGCTCGTCATATTCATCTGCGGCCTCATTCTGATGTTTCTGCTCATCCGTTAGGTCCAAGTCGTCGGCAGGGCCCTCGTAGGTTCTCCACTTTCTCATAATGGTGCTCAACACCTTTTTTGCTTCTTGGCAACACCTTTCTGGGCATTTACAGCCTTGGGCCTTTGCCTCTCGGCATGCCTCACATACACAACTATTTCATTTGACGTGGTCCACACTTTCTTCGACTCTGCTAATATACAGCTTTGCCTGGCCGACGGTGGTCACATCATGCTTCCATCTTAGACACTTGTCCGCCGGATAACGGTTCCTGTTTTGTTTGCCTTTGGCTATTGCGTGGTGATGCCATAGCGGCATTTGGTCTTGCAGCTCCTCTGAGGGGTAAGCTACGTCAATTCCTACTTGATACTTTTTTGCGACTCTCAGTAACTCTTTTAGGTCATCTGGAAGACCGGGGTCACCTTGACCATCGTTACCCTTCTGGTTTACTGTCAGCGATTGCAAAAAGACATTTCCGCGGCATTTTTCATCTACAACTGCTCCTTTTGCCACATTTCTCCTGAAAATCTCGTCAGCGAAAAATGCCCATGTTGCCCGTTCCGGGCCGAAATTTAGGTATGATTTAATCCACAATAATTGGATCGCATCGTTTCTAACTTCTATATCAAGCACGTTCTTTCCGCCCTCCGCTTCCGGTCTTTGGAGGAGGCTCATGCGCACTCTTATGGTGCTGTCATGGCCCCACATAAAGGTTCGAATTCTTTTCTGCAGCCGTTTCTCAACTGCTTTAGGCATACCTTGGACTATGGCCAGGAAGAGGGACATCCCGCCTATCATCCATCGGGTTAGGAGCTTTCTTCCCTCCATTGTGGGCTTTCCTTTTTCCCAATTGTCTAATGACTTGTCTATTTTTTCTAGGACCGGTGTCCACGGGGCATCATCTTCTGCCATGTTTCCGACCTGTCCACCCAGAATTCTCGTGGTGACTCCATCTTCCAGAATTGTTATATCATCGGAGATGGGTTGGCCGTGCGGGTTTAGCCGTTTGGTGTCAATGAGGCGTCTTCTGTACCTCCGGCTGCCAAGCGGAATTATCACAGTCTTTTGTTTATTAAATTTTGCCTTCGAGGCTTTGCACCACTTGTCCAGGATATTCATCAGGTCTTCGACCTTGTCTTCTTTGGAGAGGTAAACTGTTGTATCATCCGCAAACAGCTTAACAAGCAGCCTTTCAGTTGTTGCCGGTATTTCGAAGCCCTTTAGGTGCGATTTTCTTATCATGTTCGCCAACGGTTCTATTGCTAAGTCAAAGAGCAAGCACGACAGTGGGTCACCTTGCCGGACACCCCTCTCTACCTCGTATGGCGTGCTTAGAACTCCATTGATCATGACTACCGTGGCCGCTCCTTCATATAGGTGCTTTATGGTGTTTATAAAATGCTCTGGTACGTTGAAAGCCTTTAACGTCTCCCACAGGTAGTCGTGTGCTACTTTATCATACGCCTTTTCCTGGTCGAGCGCAACTATTACTCCGCCCTTATCCTCAGCTTCGGCATAGTGTATGATAGTATGCGCGAGCCTTATCTGGTCGAAAATACTTCTTCCCGGCACAAAGCCTGCTTGATCAGGGTGGACCATGGTTGGGACGGTTTTGTTAAGCTTATAGGTAAGGCATTTCGTCATTAATTTGTAATCCGTATTGAGGACAGTAATTGGCCGGTAGTTTTCTATGCGGGCCTTATCTTTCTTCTTATAGATGGGGCACATCCACCCTTTCGCGAAGTCCGTATTTCTGAGAACCCCATTCCGCTCAATGTCATTATATAGCCTGGCTAGGACTTCCACGATGTCAAAGGTATCTTTTTCCCCCCTCTTCTTATCATCTGTGTTTCTATTATTTATGGCCCTCCATAACTCATATGGGAGGCCATCTAACCCAGTCGCTTTGCCATTGCTTGCTGTGCGAACTGCCTGGACCACTTCCTCTCTCGAGACCTCAGTATTTAGGGTGGCTTGATGCTCTTGTGATGCTTTCCTCTCCGCCGGGATTTCATCAAGGATTTGTTTAGTTATTTCTGCCCTTTCTTCGGGCTCTACATTGTTTTGGACCTTTTGGATATCTTGGTGGTAGGTCTTTGCTATCTCAACCATTTCCTGCGTTTTGGTCGTTATTTCTTGCGTTTGCGCATCCCCATTCTTTTGAAGTGCCCTTATTGCGTCTCTGGGCGTCTTCTCCTTGTTTATTTTGGTCCAATACCTGTCGTTAGTTTCGCCACGTTGACGAAAAGTTGCTCTCACGCTAAGCCTGTTCCTTCCCCATCTTTGACGGTGGAGTGCTTCCAGGCGTACTTGGAGCTCTGCATTACTGAGGATTCTTTCGCTCTCTTCTGAATTTACTTCGTTCGCGTTCACCGCTAAGGCATGCTCAACGTTTTTGATTTGTTTGTCTAGCCTCGGGATTTCTTTTTTCGCGAAGTCCTCAGTTTCCTTCTTTAGGTCGCTTTTAAATCTCCACCAGCGCTGTTGTATCGGCTCCTTTGGGCCTATAAAGTCTTGCGGCCGCTCATTTATGTCTTTCATCAAGTCTAGCCCCATCTGCTTTATCCTCTTCGTCAGCCTATTGTTGGCTAACAGGTGGAGCGGGAAAGTCCATCTACCTTTTCCTATATACGGCAGAGCAGCATTCGTCACCGTTAGTGACACTAGCTTGTGGTCAGTCGGTATCCCCGTTTGTTCAGTGTCCCACCTAACGCTGTCCTTTTCCAATTCGGGGGTTATATAGATCCTATCTATTCGCGAGCTCGAACCTGTTGATTTCTGAAAAAAGGTGTATTTTCTTTCGTTGGGGTGCACTGCTCTCCATCCATCATGTAGCCTGAAGCTTAGCTTTAAATTATCCAGCGCTTCGCATGTCTCATCTCTATCTCTATGCATTGGTAGCCGATCAATAGCTTCCTCGACCATGTTAGTGTCTCCTAGCAGGACGTCGGGAGTTGGCAAATTCAGGTTCAACATGTTGTCGACAAGGCGCTCCCAAAAGAGCTGGTTTTCCTCCTGGTTATTGGGTGCGTACACCGCTAGGACCATCAGCTTCCTATTATTTGACCACGGTATATTTGCAGCAATTGCTCTTCCCGGCATTATTTCTATAGCGTCTGCACTATCCGCATCTACTTGCTCTCGGTTTATAACCAGCGCGACACCGGCCGCCTGCGTCGGCCTCTCCGGGTCCGTAGTGTTGAAAATTTTCAGCCTGCGTCCGAAGACGCTATGGATATCAGCCACCATGTGTTCGTCAAGGTGCGTCTCTTGTACCGCCAGCACTCCGACTCTCTTTTCTTTGACCAGCTGGTTTATGAGCAACCATTTATTGTTGTCTGGGTTTTCGTCGCCCGATGTGCTGCCCCTTCCCCTCATGTTCAAGGTAGAGATTTTTATTGTGGCTTTGGAGTGCTTTCTTGTCTTTTGTCTTGCACCCCCGACCCTTCTCGCCGGCCAGGTCCTCATTGTCCTAGGCTCTTCATTTTCAGCGCCTTCGTCCCCCATCTCTTGTCTCGCTGGGTGCTGCACTTGTGCGTTTATATCGTCTACGCCCCCTCTTAGCCGCAGCAGGGGGCACACTTTGTATCTGCTGTCGTTGCCCTTGTGCTTCTGAGTGACGGGCTCACTCGATCCTTTCTTCGGAGCTTTGGGCCGCTTATTTTTATGGCGTTCTGGCCATTCTGTAATTGACCGTGCGCTGGCGGTGAGTGCATAAGGTGCCCCTCCCATTTTCTGTGGTCGTGGGCTTTCATTATAGCTTGCCTTCTTGTGCTTTTTGAGCAACAGCCTGTCTTTCTGTGCTGTTTCGTGCTTATTTGCGCCGGGTACTTTATTACACCCGTGAACTTTTTGCGGTTCTGCGGCCAGTGCATTGGCCTGCGGAGCTATTGGGTCTCCTCTACCTTCCTCCTTCTTTTGGCTTCTATCAAGTGAGGCAGCGCGTTCTGACGGTAACAATGACGCTGGACTTACCTGGTTGCGTTTTCCTTTTTCCGCCAATTTATCGAGCGCGAGCGGACGCGCTACTATAAATGATGTTTTTCCCGGTAATCGTTTACCTGCACGACAGATTTACCGCAACCTTGAAGTGCAGTGGAGCGTGACCCGGCTACCAGGGGCGGCGTTCAGCATAAGGGGAGGCTAGGACCGCTAGAGCCCCGGTCGTCCCAGCTTCCTTATGCCGTTGCATCTCTGCACGGCTGCCGCTAGCCTAAATAGGCTGCCGTTGCTGCACCCGGCTGTGCAGCGTTCAGTCTGCCCGAAACCCCAAGACTTACCTGTCCATTTATTTCCCTCTGGCTCGAGGGTTTCAACGTCAGTACCATCCATTCCCGGGATTTACCCTAGCTCTAGGTCGGGCGCCTCATCTTCTGAGTTCGGCTGTCTACTTGGACTGCAGGTCTCCTCATGCAACTCTTGTGCACTTGAACATACCCCATCTCGTCGACACTATAGGGGTCATTCTGCATCATACAGACTATTTGCTTTAATGGCCACCTTTCAGGCGTCGGTACTTTGCAGCTGCGTCAGCACGGCATCACTCCATGAGGGCCAGCTTATTTATGTCGGGTTTTCCGTATCCTGGCTTTGCCCCGGCGTTATACCGCATAAGTCCAGGCGACTGCGTGGTAGCAGTGGGTGTGCTTCACACGAGGGCGGGGAAGTAGTCGTCGGAGGAAGCTAAGCAGAGGCAATATTGCAGGTTCAGGGCATCAGCACAAAACACAATAATTATTTGACCAAAGCAAGAAGAAGACAGCATGCAAGCATCTACGTAGTTATGTACGCAGACTGTTTCGAGTACTATGAGTGTTGAAACTCAATGTAGAATGTATTAGGGTTCATCAATGGCACACAAGTCAGGAATTACAGGGCGCGCTGCTTCCCCTTACCCTTACGCACAGGGTTTTCCGTATTGCGGCGGCACTTGTTACCCTTGTTGCCGTAGCCGGGCTCCTCGAGTACACGGGCACCCGCCGCAATGGCCACATTGAAAGCTAAGTCGTCTGGCTCCTCAGGCATGTCGGCTCTGAGGGGTCCGTACCACAAATGAGTGCGCGGGAGGGGGCAATCGATCTTCGGATGCGTGGGTTCGCGACAGATGCGGCAGGGATAGAAGAGGAAGGTGCTTGTAAGACTCGCAAAGCCCACGAAGAGATCTTTCGTGGCCTTGCGGATCGTGTTGACGTAGAGCTTCATGAGGTCCTCATCTTCCGTAATGGGGCGCCCGTGCAACTGGTAATGCGCAATAGGAGTCGTATTCTCGGTGAGGGTAGCCTCACTTCTGAGGATCTCGTAGGTATCCGTCACGCGCACCATGCGCTGCAGGGGCGACAAGTTCGCCCAGCCTGGGCGGGAGGCAGTGACACGGCATACGACACGACTGAAATCCGCATTGGTCCACAGGGCCTCCTTGATCGCGGCCAAGGCTTCAAAACGGGCCTCGTCATCTTCCTCGCCGCGCACTGCACTTCCAGTCAGGGTGGCAATGAACCAAGGCTGGCGGTTCGCCTCGAAGGGGAGGGCTATGAAGGCAAGGTCCTTCGCAAAGGCCCAAGTCTGACGTGTGAGAAGGAAGTCAATGGTAGTAGGCGTGGCCCCCTCGAGGATGGTGGCAAGGGGGTAGGCATAAGGAGGGGCTTTAGGGCTACTGGCCTTAGGGATTGGAGCGAAGGCACGAATTGCAGTATGGTCCTCTCCAATGGTCTTCGCTATGGCAACACAGGCCTCCTCTGCAGCTTTGGGGAACCGGACGCCTACTTCAGACTTGTAGAAGGTGTTGCCGCCTCCCAGTGGTACCAGGGCTATACACTTGTGTGGGTCAACCTTGAGCATCCGTTCCTGAACCGTCGCCAGGTTCGCCATAAGTTGGGTGCCTCGAATGGTCGACAAGGGCCAGGGGCCCTCGTTAGACGGCATTTCGCAGCCAACAAAATCAACGGCGGGCCCAATTAAGCCGGAGGTGTCGAGCTTGTGCGGATTGAGATGCGCATACTTGGGCAGATCCTCTCTGTCTGCAGGGAAAGGAAGGCGAATCGGGGCATCGTACATTGGCTCCGGAAAGTCCACGAGCGCTTGGGCAGCGTGGTCCAGTTCACACGAACATCAGGTAAAATTAGAACCATCTGGGGGTGTCTTACCCTGCGAGCTCGCCTGGTCGCTCGTGTCCATTGCCGCCTGCATCTGGGGCGCCGCAGTAGCGGCCTCTGGCACGATCGTAGTCATGAAACTAGCCTTTCTTTTAGCGCTAGCTGGGCCTACAGGTGTCGGGGAGGACGGGAGGTCGTACTCCGACTCGTCGTCAGACTGAACCTACCCTACGTCAGCGAGGGCCACAGGGTCTGTGAATGCACGTACAACTTCGAGGCCCGTACTCAGCTGCCCACTGGGTCCGCGCGCCTTCTTGATGATGCGCGTATTACGCGGAGAGAAAGCAGGCAAGAGGGGGTTATTGGAACTTGGAGGAGAGTCCAGCTTGGCTTGGCTGCCCTTTGGTGGGTTGAGGTCGTTCCATCCCTACTGCTCTCTTTTAAGTCATGTCGGCGGGCGGCGTGTGTTTTCTAGCCTTGTATTCCAGGTCCCCTTTAGCCGTTCACATTCGCTGATGTCCGACTAGGGGCGGGCCGCCTAGGGCAAGGTGCTCGCATATGATTATAGCACGGCGACTTCTTCTCGACCTGGATCTGCCCAGAGGTGCCGCTGATTCTGGCGGCTTTGCCCAGCTATCTCGCTGGCAGGGCGCGAGGCACTTGGCTCGCCACCTCTGCTCCCTCGACGATGCAGGCCGCAATACACAATTAGGTGGCTGCTCGTGGAGGCTGGGCGTCTTCGTTTTACTCTGTGGCCAGGGCCTTTAGCACCAGGCTTGTCCGCTACACGGCAGGACTCACTGTGGCCACCATGCCTCGACTGCCGGAGACCCGCTTCGAAGGGCTCTAGAAGTACGTGGCAAGTCGTTCAGGGGGGATGGGCAGCGTCTTTGGGGGCTTTCTTGACAGTGGCCGCTCAGCAAGCGGCTCAGCCCTTCTCGACCAAGGAAGGGCTCATCTAGAGAGCGCGAGCCCTCGCTCGTGCTCGACCGAGCTTTGACCCCTGGCGGCGCGGCTACCTATGGCGCACGCCTGCATTGCGGATTCTCGGGTGCAAAGCCAAGCGGCATGCTCGGCCTGGGGACCACCTTCTCCCTCTTTGAGTCCTGGGGTTGGCGGCCACCATTTCCTTGCAGGTCCGTTTCACCGAGGCAGAAACGGCCCTTCCGTTTACATTGGGGGAGCTCACCGTCGTCTGAGCTGGGATCGACGGGAAGCAGGGCAGCAGGGACATGGCCACTTAAGACAGCACTGTGCACACAGCACCTTTATTTATTTGCTGCGTACATTTTAGGCTAGTGATACAGTCTTCAAACAGTTTGGTGGATGACGAGAGCACACTCATCTGTGCTCCACTTGCGCCTGTCAGACAGCACCGTCATTCTGCTGGCGTTTTCGCAGCCGCCCCTTTGTGGCCTTGCGAGGGAGCTTTTCGCGTCTGGTTTATATTGTTACCTGACAACCTCGTTTCCCTACTTCGTCAGGCTTATCGTCCGCTAGCAGCCTCGGCCGGGAGCAATACACGATGAACATGACGGTTCGAGACAAGGAGCTCCCTGCAACTTGGTTTTCTGTTTTTCTGTGCTGTGTCCTTATGGACTCCATATTTCCACCTCTTTTTCTCAATCTTCATTGCTTGGTGCGAATTTGTAAACAGCTGTTTTTTTTTTGCCTTATGGACCCTTCAACATCAGGCATGAGCTTGCGAGGTCGGCCACTGTTTACGTCGAACCTCGTACAGCTCGATTGCTTGAGGGTCGTAGTGTGTTTCCCTGCACTGGGAACTGTTCTGCACGTCTGCGTGGGGCAGATGAACCATATTTGTCCCACAAAGTCAACCCAGACACATCTATTGTCTTTCCCGCTCTTTCTGCGAGCATGTTGATCGGTCTTACCCGCTTCGTGTTCGCAGAATTTTGACAACCTTGCCTCCATCCTTGTAATTAGAATTTTGTGTCTCAGTTCAGATCTGGGACTGTCCACTTGCATAAGCTGGGATGGCTGCCTCGTTCGCACTGCGCTCCTTCCACTGCTTCTGTTTCAAGATCAGCATGACTCAATTCTTCAGGTGCGTCGTGCATGTCGTTCTCCCATAAGTTGATTCTTATTGTCATACATATCACATCAAGACACGCAGACCATACACCATCGCCCCTTCGGCTGTGAAATCAACACCTTTATGCTCTCGGTTGAGCAAAAGTCACTCGCTGAAGAGTGCATCCGCGCTGCGGGTCTCAGCGATCGCGTGCGCGTTCATCTGCTCGACTACCGCGAAACTCCAGCGTCGTTCAGGCACGTGTTCGATGCGCTTGTTAGCATCGAAACGCCAGAGCAGGTGGGTCTGAAGCATTTCGACACGTATTTCCGCATCGTTGACTTCGCGCTCAAGCCACGCAACGTCACCGTCGTCATTAGCGCATCGAGTTTCCCTGAATCGCATTTTTCAGCGTACCAGCCAGCGGACTTCGTGCGAAAATACCACTTGCGTTATCAATATCAATCGCGCACGATCGGTCATCGTCAGTTTGCATGGCCATGCCGAGTTTGAAGTGTGAGGGCTGTTATGCTCCCCATCTTTTATACTGTATTTCTATTTGTAGTAAATATATATATATATTTGCTTTATTGTGTCTATATCATCTTGGTACTGGTAAGGGTAGCAAAATTTTTCGATCGAATGGTGCATGCATCTGGTCTGGTCACGAGATTTCGGAAATTGAAATTGAATTGGTTGTATACTTAAATAACAGGGAACATGTTGTGACACTTAACGTCCCCATCTGTAGAGGGTGTATACCCGTCACGAGGTCTGTAAGGACACTGATGTAAAACCTCAGCACTGCAATAGAATAGGCTCTAGATCTACCTGTAAGGACAGTGATGTAAACTACAGGTAGTCAGTAACATGTAGATAGGTCTGGAATAAGAACTCACACCTCAGCACTGCAATAGAATAGGCTGAGGTGGTAAAAGACGTGCGAGAGGAAAATGAGCGGAATGGTGACTCATCAATCGAGCCCGATTTGGGTTGTACTATATACGGACGCGAGTGGCGTCTACACTCCCCCTCAAGCCAACATCGGGCTGTATCTAGGGAAGTAGGAATGATGTGGAATGGATGTATGATATGTAGACAATAGGAATGAAACTAGGAGAAAATTAGCAGGCATAACGGATTGTACCGAATTGAATAGGCGGCGATGTGTCACCGGCGATGTAATCGCCGTGATCGGCGACTGCGGCGATGTCGTTATTGTTGAATGGCGTGGTTTCGACACGTCGTGAGTTCTTCATGTCTTCGACTTCGAATATCCGCGCGGCGGCGATGTTGGCGTGTCCAGAGCTGCTGGAGCCCGTGTTCTTCTTCCGTTGGTGTGCATAAACAGACTGGATAGGCGATTCTTGGTAAAAGCCAGCCGGTTTTCGAGGCCTTTGGCTAGTATAGGATTCATGAGGTGTCGAGAATTCCTCGAAATTTGTCGAATTGGTGTCCGATTGCGAACGCGAACGCGTCGGAGTAGATGGGAGTGAGATAGATGGTGATAATGGAGAGGAAGAGTTCGATTTTAGGTGAGTGAATGTGTATTCATGCCTCGGGGATTCTGTTTTCGAGAGCGGGGACACGTTTACGGCGGAAATTTTCGCGTCGGGGTAGTTCTGATTGTTGTTTCCAGACTCCCTTTTCGTCTCCCCCTCAATCAGGATGGTCTCGGCGTGTTCACGGGTGTAATACCACACCGTCGTGCGAATTACGCGCGTAGTGCCGGGTTCCCATACACGGATGCTACCGTCATCATTGACGCCGACAAATAGGTAAGTCGCGGCGCCATTTTCGTTGCGAATATATATCTTCTGACCCCACGGCATCATATGCCGGCCTTCGATAGGAGTTTTATTGTGATCGGCGAGGCGATCGTCGATCCACGCGGAGTGGCGGACGGCCTCGGCCCAAATGGCAGGCAGTGTGGGGATAGGTGCGGCGGCGCGCATCGCGCGCGCGCGTGCGCTATGAGCGTGGGCGTGGGCCGCATTTGGAATGTATGTCAATTTGACGTGGCCGTGCGTGTCGCGCGCGTCGGTGGGGAATGATCGGTAAGCTTCGTGCTTATTCTTGTGAAAGTTGATAGTTTCGGCGCCTGTAGAAATGTTGCGCACGATCGTGTAGTATATAGAGCCGCCGAATGACGGCGTGGCGATCGGCCCAATGAGATAGGCCTTGGATTGGCCACTCGAAATCGCAGCTTCGTGTATGGCTGGTAGCGGCCGCGTTTTCGCATCGCGACATGTGTCGCACGGTTGGATTTTTGAGTCCAAGTTGAGCCGTAGGCCCGAAATACGTCCCGCGCGATATGCGGCGCGAAGCTCGTCATGATCGCGATGCCCGAGCATCTCATGGAGCTCGGTGATACTGATGAGTCCCGAGATCGGGGCGTCGGCAGCAAGTGCTGATGGCAATGTAGCGGCAGCGTCGGATACTCGATAGAGGCCGCGCGTACTGGGGATTCGGCCTATTACTTTGTTGTTAGGTGAGTAAATGACGCAATGGCCATTCTCAATGTTGATTGTGTGCCCCTTCTTGTCTAGCTGTGAGACTGAGATGAGCGTAAATAGTCCCTCCGGCGTGTAGAGGGTGTCCCGAATGGTGACCTTGGTTGGCTTTTCACCAGGTCCCATCGGGAATTTAGTAGTTAGATCGCCGCGGCCAGTGGCATAGAATGTACGGCCGTCGGCGGCGCCAATAGGAAATGGGGGAATGTCCACGAAATTCGTGAGACAGTCGCGGCGGGGCGTCATGTGGCTCGTCGCGCCCATATCTATGATTTCGCCATGGTCGATCGGGGTGGCAGCGATGTACGCCGCGTGCGGCGGGGATTCTTCTGCGACAATGCAGTAAGCCTCGTATGGGTCCGCTGGGTGGTTCGCCGCTTCGGCGACCTGAGCGGTGCCTTGATTAGGCTTCGAATGGCCGCTGCGGTGTCCGCCATTACCGCGCGGCTGCTTGTTATTGACGTGAGACATGCCCTTACCTTGGGACCAAAGGTCCTTTAGGTATTGTGGTGCGAGATGCGCCTTCGCTCCGCCATATGCATGGCATTCAGACGTGATGTGATTGGAGCGGCCGCAATTGCCGCATGATTCGGCAGATGATGATTTGCCAGATTGATAGCGGGATGTGCCCGAGCGGTTGGCGGCCATAAGTGCGACATTTTCGGTGTCGGATTTCTGCATGCGTTCGGATTGTTCCGTGTCCCAGACATCAGAGATCTCAGCGATAAGGCTCTCGGAGCTGATGGTAGATCCGGTGAGATGAGATGTGGTAGATATAGTAGTGAGAAATGGTTTCCAAGATGGGGGAAGTGATTTTCGAATGTACGAGACAAAATCGGCGTCGCTCACTATGTGCGACATCTGTGCGAGATCCTCGCGGATGACTTTTAATGACGTGACGAACTTCTTGACATCGGCATCGTCGCCACAGCGGGCATTTTGCAAGCGGGATAACAGACTGGTTTTCACCATGTCATTGCGATCCTCGGTGATCGACGCGAGCTTCGCCCAGACTGCTGCGGCAGTGGGCTCGTTCTTGATATTGATAAAAGCGGTCGGATCGACGGTGTTATAGATGACTTCGCGGATGCGCGCTTCATCCGATTCCCACTTCATCACTTTTTCGATCAACTTCTCGGCGTCGTCATCATTGATAGGCGTCGGTGGCGGCATAGTGCCGAAAACCGTGCCATGCGGATAATATTGATCATCATCGCCCAAGATCGGGGCAACGGGCTGCTTCTTTCGACCTTGTAGCTGCCAGTGGAGATTTTCGGAGGTAATATAGTTGAGTACACGCTCCTTGTACGTGACCCAATTCGATCCGTCGTTATTGCGGCGAGGGAGGTTCGAATACTTGCGCAGTTGGTCAGATGTCGACATGTTGCTACGATCGGTCGCGGGGCCCATAACCTGTAGAGGGTGTATACCTGTCACGAGGTCTGTAAGGACACTGATGTAAAACCTCAGCACTGCAATAGAATAGGCTCTAGATCTACCTGTAAGGACACTGATGTAAACTACAGGTAGTCAGTAACATGTAGATAGGTCTGGAATAAGAACTCACACCTCAGCACTGCAATAGAATAGGCTGAGGTGGTAAAAGACGTGCGAGAGGAAAATGAGCGGAATGGTGACTCATCAATCGAGCCCGATTTGGGTTGTACTATATACGGACGCGAGTGGCGTCTACACCCATCTGCTGTTTTTTGCCGATTTAATGATTCATACAATCACGCTCTCTGATTTGATTGTGACACTCTACGACCTGCCAGCTGTGTATAAATTCTGTGGTTCCTTCACGTTGCAAATTGCAAATTACGAGACGTGCACTTGCGGTCAGGTGACTGAGTATTTGTCACGGTCACACGTAAC